>JARJLE010000412.1:0-44826 GCA_029289555.1 Mycena latifolia | reverse complement strand
ACAGGGGAGTGGGCGAAGGTAGGTGCTCCTGTGTGGGTCTAGCAGAATGGACCGCAACTCAACGAAGTCATCGTCCGTGTTGAGGTGGGCATCCTTTGGGATCTCCTTGGAGCGGCGATCGAGAATCACAGGTTCTTTGATCATTTATATCTAGCGCTCCTGGTAGCTAAGCCACAGCTCGGTTCAAGATCGGTTTGCAGGTGGTAACCTCGATGGATTAAGATAATCAATTTTTATTAAAATAGAAACAAAAACAGGGAAGAAGCCGTAGAGAAAGAAATGTAATTGATTAGGCATACTTCGGGTCGAGATCCCATGGACCGTGATCGTCGAGTGTGGCATACAAAACCTCCTCGTCACTTGGCCCCAATTTCGCCAAGTCGCAGCGTCCAGGCCGCAGAAATGGAACGTCTGCAAGGCCGAGGAGCGCGACAAAGCCAGGATGTGGTGCAGAAGTTGGCGCCATCGGCGACCGTGATGCGGGGAACCCAGCGGCCCAAGAGCGGGTGCGCAGGTCAGCGTCACGCTCTTGAGCACGGGGGTATGTTCACGCAGGTCGCACACCGCTCTAACGACAACACTCTGTGAAAGAGAGTCAGCGCATGCATGAGAGGTATAAATGAAACCATACCTTGAATTGAAACGACACCAGCCGAGGTCCTCGTCCAAAGTGAGGTGCAGCCAAGCCGTCCAACAGGGGAAGGCTCGGCCTCCATCAGGAGCAACAGGTGGGGCACCATGATCCGCAATGTGAGCAGGTGACTGGGGGACAGAGCGAAGCGCTGGAGGTCGGTAGTTTCGAGGGTGGGGCGCCCGCGGGGAGGCCCCAGCCAGAACCGATGTCATCGAGACGATGATTACCAATCTTGCGACATCTTCGGGGCGGCCCTTGACGCTGCGCAGCATCGGAAGTTGAGAGTGGCTCCAGGCGCGCAACCGAGGAGGTCCGAGTGCAGGACCAATCTCCTCGAGTTCGGGCTACGCGCGAGGAAATCGGCCCATGCGCTGAACACCGAACACACAGACAAGAATACGTGCAGGCGGAAGGTGATAAGTGGTAGGACGCAGCGGGTCAAGAGGGACGTGGTGGTTGACGACAAGGCGGCGTAAATTTACCATAGCAGGTAGCACGAGCGCCCACTTCTGCCTCGTTAATGTAGTAGGTTTAAGCACTGGAGCGAAAAAACCAAGATCGAACCTGCCGGTATGTAAGAGAGGAGAAGGGAATAGAATCACTGAGTGACACTCACCATGGGGGGGAGACTGTGTTTGCATGCCAGTGTGCGTACGAGCTCGCCTGCCTCATCACCTACAGAAATGTGACGGTATGAGGACAGACAAGATCATGAGCTAGGAGGAGAGACGGGCAAGCTGGCAGCGGTGTGCGAGTCGGAAGCGATGGCGATCTCCCAGATCATGTCGGGGGAAGTGGAGGCGCCATGAGAGAGGTGACCAGGGGGCCATCTGTGGCCTGCTGAAGAAAGGACGTACCAAACACGAGCAATGTTGGGGACAGCCACATGACACGGGAAGAACCCGATCTGGTTTGAATCTGTCCCCTTCAGGATATCAGTCGCACATGGAACGAAGAAATACCGAACAAATGCAAGGCAAAAAATATTGATTAATCTTAAGTAGCTCTACGGAGGCCCGATGATGTGAGCAGATACTGGGGGCCGCGTCCCGATGCGCGCTGTCGCATCAACAACGCAACCTGCGCGCTGGCCGCAGCCCGCTCCTCCTTGCGCACCAGGGCCGCCATCGCCACCTCCTGGCATGCCTGTACGTCGGCCTTGTGTTTGCTTGCTGCCGCATGGCGGGCTTTCTGTTCTTCTTCGGCAATCTGGTGGAGTCTCGGCCACCGCCGGCCGTGTTTGTCGCCGCGCGAGTGCAGCGCCATCAGGGCGTCAACGCGTGCCTTCCTCGCGACACGGTTGGCGCACAGGCGTTCGAAGTAGGGGGTTGGCTGGGGAGCGCGTTTCGTGGGCATGTAGCGGTCGAGCCAGTTGGTGAGAGGTCCGTTGATGGGAACGTTTGAGTGGTCCAGGTGCCGCATCACTTCTGTGAAAAGGGGAGAAAAAAAAGGATTAGCATAGCACACAGGATGGAGACAGGGAAAATGGTGCACCACGTTTGAAGGCCTTGTCCTGGGCAGCTGTAAGGTTCATTGGAATGAGGTCGTGGTTGGGAACAGCGTTATTGTGGCTGATTTGGGGGACAACGGGTCCAGGGGAAACAGCTTCGGGCATGATTTCCTCACTGTGGATAGCGTTGAAGAAGATGGAGGTCTGAGATCAACAATAAATAAATACACATGGTGCAACCGAAAAGGATGGATAACACACTGTGACTGCGTTACGCAGAGCCTGTTTTGCACTCGGAATCAGAAAGAATAACTTCGTGCAGATGCCCCAGGATGCCCATGGAAAATCTGAAGAGACAGAAAGTCTTTCATTTCCTAACCAGATGGCAGGGTACCTGTATTATAGATTATTGACAACAAATCGGGCTGGAAGGGAGAGCCGAGACGGTAATATTACGGTCAGAAGGGGACCAGCATAAGTGGCTCGGAACTTGAGGCAAGGGAGGAGTTATTCTGAACTCACTGAGAGATTAAATCACCAGACAGAAAAACATTTCGACGTGGAAGGCGGACTTCAGGAATTGGAATCTTAGAAAATCGGGGCTAGTGAGGGCACAGAATTTTTGGATGAGCTTTTAAAGATGATAAACGAGCTCAGAGGAACTCACCAAAGAATATAATATCGAAAGTTGCGCAGTTTCCGAGAGACATACAAATGCCGTCGAAATGGTAGCCCAAGACAGCTTAAGACGTAGTAGCGCAAGAGTCCCCACGATGGACCAAAATATCGCGCTATCTGATTCGCCGGCGGGCATTTTCTCATGTGGAGAGGGTAGAATAGAACTACCAGGCAGCATATGAGGTCCAATGGAGTCGAGATAACGAAGGGGTGGCCGGGATTTGAAGATGGATTGTGAATTGGAATCTGAGAAAATGAGGCCTGGGAGGGCACCAAATTCTTTGATGAGGTTCCAGATTTGGTTAATGGGGTCGGGGGAGCATACCGTACGATGTAGTATAAGACTCGGCAGGGGTTTGGGAAGACGTACCCTAGTCATCTGAAGGTAGGTCAGGATAACCTCACATGGAATAGCGCAAGACTACGAATGGTGCACGAAAATATCATGATGACTTGTGCACTGGTGGGAGAATTTCCGGGGTTGAGAGGTTCAAGTGAAATAATTTTTGCAGCTGCAAGGTCCAGTAGAGTCGACGCGAAGAGGGGGCGACAGAGAACAATGACAGGTTTCGGGCTTGGAATCATGGGAAAGGGCGTCGCATGAGATCTGCCAATGCGATCAAAACCTGTCTCTCACCCGACCGTCATGGCCAAACGCAGACGCAAGGCGGGAATGAAGGAGATTGTGGACGAGTAAGTACCTGCTGAAGATCGAGAGCCATTCTAATTCTATATTAGGTCAAAGGAAGAGAAAACTGACAGGATTCGTGTGACAAACAAAAGATATTACCAGAAGTACGTGGATATTGCGCTCAATTTTCTCACCTGCTTAACAGGAGGTGTAGTCACCCCGAACTTCGTGAAAAGAAGAGACTACAGACAGCCCAACGGCGGTAGGACCCAGATCAAATTATAATTGTGCTAAATAACAGGGAACGACTACCAGGGCTGAGAAAAAGGCAGCGAAATGTCGCTGGGATCCACCGAAGAAAAGCAAGCCAGAGGTTGAAGAGCATGAACGATCTGACGAGTCGGCGACCATCACCAACGAACTCCGAGTCGATTCGCCACATCTTGGGGCGCGCAGTCAGACACCCGTCGTACCTTGTCAAACCGCAACCGAAGGCAGCACTGTCTACCTCACACCAACACCAGCAGAGCAAATAGCGATGCTGGCTCTTGCCGAGCTCGCACAAGGACAAATCTCCGCGACTTCAAATGATGAAGCGGCCTCGGGCCCGCTTTGGCTAGACAAGTGTCATCTGAATTAATATTTACTAATTCTACGTATGTTATGTCCAAGGTCATCGGCGATACACTTGGGCCTCGCTTTGGCCAGACAAGTGTCGTCCACCAGGTGCACGTGCAGGTGATTTCTGAATTATTAATTATTAATTCTACGTATGTTATGTACAAGGTCATCGGCGATACAAGTGCCGGTGGAGGTGGAACTCATCTCAGGGGCACCTCAACAGGTTTTGCATCGGGGAATCACACCCTCCAGCTGGGTTCACGCGGCGCAGATGATGGTAGCAAAGCTCAACTCGGGCCCGATGACCCATCCAACCGCTGCCGAGGCCACCACGTGGGGGGACAATTATGTGCCCGTACCACCCTACTGTACGACGATGGGCTCAAATCGGTGGGACGAGTACTATTATTGGTCGGAGGCAGTGATCGGGCACAATGAGTGGGACAGGCCGGCGCAGCTGGCCTTTGCCAGAGCCGGGAAAACGTGAGTCGACGTGGTTCTTGCACTGCTGCATTAACAATGATGTCATTTTCCGGGACTCCTTTATCGCGTCAATGGTCTAAGTGATAGGTCGGGTGTGATGCGACCCACGACATCTAGTCGTTCGTGGTACCCCGCGTCCGTGCAAGACAGGCGGGTCGAGGGGGACGCAGCGAGTAGCTGTGAGGCTCCGCGCGATACCCCTCTGAGGCTCCGAGTTGGGTAGAGGAGCTGCTGCACATCCGAAGACCACGCTGCTCCTCTAGGTCGTTGTGACCCTTCGACGGGCTCGCTTGAAGAGCCAGGGAGGTAGTTTATATGCTTGCCCAGGCGACTTGGTAGCGAGGCGTCGAGGGGTGGCTGCACGGTTCCCGGTTCAACTCATCTTAGAGGTGGACATGGGGGTTTTGTGCGAAGAATTGTATATATTTGTTTGGCTACAGGAAGCGTAACAAATATCTACGAAAAGGGAATAAATAATACACTACTAGAGGCACTAGGCCTGCGTAAGTAATACACCGTATCACAGAGCCCCCCCAGGCCTCGGGCCGTTAGTTGTCGTAGTCCGATAAGTCCTCATCCTCCTCGTCCGAGTTCACGACGTCCTTCTTGTCCCGTTTGCGGTTGTGCTTGCCCGCACGACGTCCGCATTCCCGCCATCGTACTCGTACCCTGCCAGTCTCACTGTGCTCGATACTCTGCACTCTCGAGGAGAGCGGCAAAGCCAGCCTAGTGATCAGTCTCGACGTCTCGCTCGATTCGGAATTCATCCATTCCGTCAAAGGCGGACCGGGGAGGGCGAGACGTTGAGAGAGGCTGGCTTGCGAGGGGGACGCGAGGCGGTGGGATAGCGGGATGTGAGGGTGGGCCGCCATACGCGTCGCTAGCGTCGGAATGATAGAGTTCCGAGCTCGTGTAGGTGGGGCCACCGGGGAGGTGGTTGCTTGCATATGCGAGGCGTGCGCGGGGCTATCAGACAAGCGCTCCTCCAACGAGGTGGGCGGTCCAGCCTGAATCGCAACTGATGTCGTCGTCCTGTTGCTCGGCGGCGCCAGGGTCCTCCTTGGAGATCTGCTACGTGACCGTGAACGGCCCACTCTACGGAACCAGCTCCAAGTGGCAGGGCTATTGAGCGACCGCTTCCACGGCTATCGGAAGACAAGGAGCAGCTTCAGCGTCCGCGCCGATAAGAGGCTCGGGACCGGGAAGACCAGGGAGCGAGGCGCATAGCATCGGGGTGGTGACAGAGACCAGCGGCGCCGGCTGGAGCGAGAACGCGACGGATAGTCACGAGAGCGATAGCGCGAGGGACGCGAGGAAGGCCCTCTCTTCGGAGATCGAGACCTTCGTCGCTGGTCGTACGGGGAAGGCGAACGCCGGGGATACCGCGGCGGCGAGCGTACACGATGAGGGTTTGGAGATGGGGAGCGGCGGCGAGGAGCAGAGCGAGGGCGGCGACGACACGGGGAAGGTGAGCGTCGGCGAGGTGGGGAAGGCGAGCGGTACTGTGCAGGAGGTGAAGGCCTCCTCACCGCTCTTGGCGATGAGGGGAGCATAGGAGGCCGAGCGTATGGCGACCAGTGCTCGTACTGTCGGCCTGGCGTGGGCTCTCTTCCTTCGTCGCTGAGCTCCGAGTCATCGCCAAGCAACACTTCATCGTCATCCCTGTCGGGCCCCACAGCGCTCCCTACGACCTCAGTAGCGGGAGGCAAGGGTGCAGCAGTTGAGGCCGGAGGCGCGTCCGGCATCGCTTCGTCGACGGGCGAGCACGTTAACCGTTCGGGGAGGGATGATATCGTAGCGTCAGGTGCGGCTACGTTCTCTTCTTGCCCGAGCATGGCGCCCGCGGCTGGCAGCGCTGGCGGCCCCTCGTCGTCGTCATCGGACATCCCATCGTCCTCGTCCTCGTTGTCCTTCCATCCCTTCTCCAACCCTGGGTGACGAGGTGGCGCACTCTTTGGCGGGAGCAGTCGAGCGTCCAGTGTCAAGGGCTTCTTCCCCACGTCTCCGGGCGCGCTCGTGCACTTGTCGTATACCCAGTGCGACGGGCGCCGGAGCTTGTACTCCCCCTTGCCGCCCTGCTGTACCACTTCGTAGTACCTGTCACGAGGGGTGGGGACGCCAAAGACTCCACGGTCCAGCACGCCCTATCGGCCACGCATGATCAGTCCGCAAGTAAAGCTCGCGTCGCTCCTTTCTGTCGTAGCAGAGGAGATGCGGGGACGTCGGTTTCCATGAGTGGCCGTGTTTCCGCAAGTAGAGGAAGGAGGGAGTGGACGTCGACTCATACTGCACCCACTTCTCCCATTTACCCGATCCGGCTCCGGAGAGGACCGTGGGCGGCTTGATCCAGGGTAGTCGCCAGCTCGTCCAGCACGACCAATTCCAGCGGCTTCGGAGCGTACTTCTCCTCGAGGGATACACGGCGCGGTGGGGAGTTTGGCAGCTCGGCTCCTTGAGCCCGCGCCTCTCTCCGTGCTTCTAATAGTAAAGACGACGTGAAGCGCGTGTCATAAGAGGAGGACAGCCCCATCCCGCGTTCCTCGAGTCCGGTAGTCGTGATCGGAAACCGTTCGCGCTCCGCGATGAACTGGAAGCCGTTGCCGCTGGCACTCAGCAAGGGGGCCGTTGAAGTCATCTCCAGATAACTCCGCACGCGAGGAGTCTGGAATCGCTCGCTTCGGCGAATCTCGTCGGGCCCATAGCGGTGGTGGATGAACACGGGGACGCCTACGGCCAGGAGCCACAGCGCGTATTCTTCATGCGCGTCGTTGATCCAGACACCGACGAATTGCTCGTCCGCCGCGGGTAGGGTCGTTCGCGGAGGAGCTTCAGATCCATGGGCACTCGCTGTAAGGCTGAGACCATGGAAGTCCAGGCGTCCATGGCGCGAAGGACTCTCTGTGCGAGAGCGGCGGCGTCCACGGCATCCTCGTACAAGCACATGGCCTCCAGTTCGTCCAACAGAGGCTTGTTCTCCGGGATCCGAGGGCGGGCGTCCCAGTCTTCGTCCGTTACTTTAGCGTCCTCCTTCAGCTGTAACATTTTCGCGTCGAGACTGTGGTAGGCGCGGCGGAGGTCGGTGATGAAGTCGGGGGCGAGGCGGGCCGTCCGATCGGCAGCGTTAGTCCTCCAGACGGCGTGTACGGGAGTCACTAAGCAGCGACCCTTGGCATCGTTGGCCCAAGTATGCGCGCGACGGATGAAGGGCGACCACGAGGAACTACCCTCTGAGTCGTACTGCGGGGCGACAAACGTGTTGAATCGGCCCCAATGCCCGTCCCACCGGCAAAACTCGGAGAAGGGGGCGGGGCTTCGAGCTCCTTGCTCTCGAGGCCCGGCAAGAAGGCATGTTGGACGGAATTAGGAGACCACATCTCGGTGCATAGGTCCCCGTCCTCCACGTCGCGACCGGTGTAGCGGAGGACCAGCGGTAGCTCGAACCGCATTCCGGTAACGAGTACAGGGGCGTCTTCGTAGCCGTAGTCACAAGGGAGGCGGGAGGTCGAGTAGACGCGCGTGTCTATGGGTTTGGAAGTAACGCCCCCCGGCGCGGAAGTCTCAGCACTGCCTGAGGCTGCTGCTGCAGAACTCCCCAAGGTAGTGTCGGCGGAGGGAACTTGCGGGTAGATAGTACGGGCTTGGGACGCGTCCCATGCGCGAAGCGACGAAGCGAGGGTTCAGCGCTGGCTCGAGGGCCTGCAGCAGCAATGCCGGTCGCAAAGAGGCGAGAACCGGAGGGTACGGGTGATGCGGCGTCCATTGAAGCTTTGGGTGCGGCAGGAAGTGGCGAAGGGAGAGGAAAGAGGGAAGAGGAAAGAGAAATTGATGGAAGACTACGGAAAAGATGTGGGAAAACCTTATACCTGCGATCACGTGGTATCGTTCCTGATCTACGCCAAGTGGTGCATGCGGAGGTACTCGCGTCGCAGCGTGGGTGCATTGCGCAAGTCTGTTTCAGATACCCACGAGTCCTCCGAAGGCTCATACCCTTGCCACCAGTACTAAGTACATTCTTTCTTGGCCTCGACTTTTCGAGAGCATCTTATGTCCAAGAATAGCCTCCACCACGTACTCTTCGGAAGGGACCAGGTAGTCGCGCGTCGACGGAAGCTTGGTGCGTTCTCCGAATTCTTCCTTGGACATATGATACTTTCAAAGATGGTCGAGATTGATCACTGGGTGCATAGGGTAGGTATCGGGGAGGCGGAGCCGGTACACCATCGGATTGATTTTCTCTAGGACTTCGAAGGGTCCTATAGTGCGCTGAATCAGCTTTCTCCCGGTCCCTTCGACGTCGACCAGCGCGAGAGTATGAGGATTGACTAGAACGAAGTCTCCCGGCTCGATGCTTTCCACAGGGCGGCGACCTTTATTGTAAGACCTCGCCTGCCTTTCCTGGGCTAGTAGGATGGCGTCTCGCGCGCTCTTGCGGTGGAGCTCGAGAGTCTCTAAGAAGGCCTCTCCCTTCTTGCTGGGCAGGAAGGGTCGCTTGACGGGGTCGTTCTGAGGAACTAACAACCCCACAGCGCCCCTAGGCTGGTAACCCATGAGGAGGAAGTCCAGCGTGTATCCCGTCGATGAATGTACGGCGGAGTTGTAGGCGTGGCTAATTTCGCCCAGCCACTGCGACCAGGACAGCTCTGTCGGTAGCTACGTACGCTCTGAGCATTTGTTCGATGGTCGCATTCAGAACCTCCGTCTGGCCGTCCATCTGTGGATGATGCGCCGAGGACATGGCCATGGCCGAGCCGTACATGGCGACCACCGACCTCCAGAACGCAGTAGACCACCTCTTGTCGCGGTCACTGATAATGCGGTTAGGGAATCTGTATACATTCACGACTCGGTCCACGAAGATCTTCGCAAAACCTTCTTGCGACAGCTGAGTGTAGGTCGGAACGATGATCGCGTACTTGGTGAGCTTGTCGACGATTACGAGGATCGCGGTGAATTTCTCCTTCCCTGACGGTGGCAGGCCGGTAATGAGATCCAACGATACCGTGGAGAACGGGCGTGCAGGGATATGCGCCGGTCTCAGGCCTCCCATTTTCTTGCGGTGGTCCGTCTTGGTCTTCTGACATACGTCGCAGGTACAGGAGTATTCGTCCGAGTCCTTACGCATAGAAGGCCAGAAGAAAAGCTCCTTCAGACGCGCCAGGAAGCGGGTGGACCCAGCATGTGCGCTTTTGCTGGGTGATTCGTGGATCCACTTGAGTACGAAATTCTGCTTGTTCCGGGGTACACATAACCGCGCGTTCCAATCCGCGTCCAAGAAGTAGAGGAGACCATTCTCAGCCTTTTGAAACCGGGATGGCGTAAGCTCCTTCTCCGGATCGGGTATGTCTTGGGCGTAGTGGTTCCTGAAATAGGGATCGGTTTTGTAGCCCACCACGAATTCTCGTATCCTCTCGTCTATGGAGAGAAGGAGATGCGCTCGATGCTCCACTCCTTCTTCCTTGGGTCGAACTCCGACAGGATACGTCCAATGGTCCCCTTCGGGAAACGGTAGAGGATCTGAGACGCTGCCATCGTTTCCTTCCGTAGACCAATGGGAGAGGACTTGGGGAGCTGCATCGAGACTTTCGTCCCCGCGCTCCTCACTTGTCCCGGGTACAGCCGCATCGAGGCCAGGGCCTCCACGCTCTCCCGTCTCCGTCCGTAAGGAACCTTCTTCTCTCCGAGTCTGGCTCCAGCGTCGCTGCGAAGGCGTATTTCTCTACAGCTTCCTCCCACCACCATATGGCGAACGCGGCTTTCTTAGCGAATGCGGGACGGTCCTCAGCTTGCTGGGCTATTTCCTGCTTCCCTGGTTCGGGAACTATCGGCACGATACTATCGCGAGTAGGCGAGTTGTGCGGCGGGATCCGTGGCAGCCGTGATAGCGGGTCCACGTTTGAATGAATCCTTCCCGGTCTGTGTATAATGCGTAGACCCGGATAGGCCGCAAAGACCGCCCCCCACGCCGCAAGGCGCCTATTCGCGTTCTCGTAGATGCGGGCCCATTGCAAAGCGGCGTGGTCCGTGACGAGGATCACCGTTTCGCCTTCAATGAAAGGCTGGAATTTAACCAACGCCTCCTTCGCTCCCAGCGCTTGCCGTTCCGTCGCGGAATAGTTGCGTTCGGCGCCCTTCAGGGTGCGGCTCCAGTACCCAATCACGCTGTTCGACGTGTACGATTGTCTCGTCGAAGGTCGCGGCCCACACGTCTCCCGGACATTCCTGTACTTCCTTGGCCAGGGAGGCGAAGAGTTTAGGAACCGGTTTACCCGCGTCCCACGCGGTTCTCAGTCGCTCGTAGACCGGTGTGCCAGCCAGATCTTTAACCTGGATAGGCTGTACTTGTTGTAAACTCGCGCCGAGAGCGTAGTCTGAGGCGTCCGTGTACAGACGATACGGGCAGCCGCGGATGGGGTGGCCCAGAACGGGGGCTGCAGCGAGAGCATCCTTCGCCTGTTGAAAGGCGATGTCATGCTCCGCGCGCCACTCCCATTTCACTCCCTTCTGTAGCAGCGAGAAGAGGGGCTTCGATATGAACGCATAGTAAGGGATGTACGACGAAAAGTAGACCACCATGCCGAGGAATTTTTGTAGTTCATTAACCGTAGTGGGACGCGCCAGCTCTTGTATAGCCACCACCTTTTCTTCGTGGGTGGATAATCCTAGACGAGACACTTTCTGTCCCAGGAGTAGGATTGACGCGTATCCGACGAAACATTTCTTTGGCTCAAGAGTGATGCCCGCGCTAGCGATAGCTCCCAAGACTTGGTCAAGGTGCACTAGATGCTCGTCCCAGGATTTCGAGAAAACGACTATGTCGTCTATATACACCAGTGCGAATAACCAAAGGTATGGCGAGAGCACTCCTTGCATAATCCGCTGGAAAATGGATGGTCCGTTCCTCAGGCTGAAAGGCATGCGCCTGAATTGCCAAAGCCCTCTGTGGGAACGGAACACCGTTTTCTCCTTGGCGCCGTCCTCCATCTCCAGCTGAGTAAATCCTGCTAGAGCGTCAAACGACGAAAGAACCTGCGCTCCTGACAGCGCTTGTATGATCTCCGCCTGCCTAGGAATGGGGAATTCGTCTGGCACGGTCTTCTCATTGAGCTTGCGATAATCCACGGCGAGACTGAGGCTTTCCATTGCTGGAATACGACTACGCAGGGCACGCCCCATGGGCTGACTGAGGGTTCTATGACCTCGCGTTCTATCCAGATGTCGAACTGCTTATCGATAACCTCGCGCTTGGCTGGGCGAAGCATGGTACATCGGGAGGGAAATAGGGTGTGTTCCCAGATAGACATTAACTGGAGCCTTCCCTTCTATGTGGCCCAGTCGGCCCCCCACTCCAAAGGCGGCGGTGTTCTTCCGCAGGACGGCTTCCAGCTTGGGCAGGACTTCCGAAGGTATATTTCCCCCAAGGTTTACGAGCGCGCTAATATCGGCTCCTTCCGGCACAGGCGTCGGGTCATCTGGTATGGCGGTGGTCTTGGGTCCCCATTGCTCCTCATCCTCTACGTTCTCCTCGGGATTCGCAGCCACAATCTCAGAAGGTCGCACGTTGGCCAAATCTTGAGCCCGCAGCGTTCCTTCGATGATTTTGTGCAGCGCTTCCGCAGAGGCAGCGTATCGGTCCCACTCTTCCTGATCCTTGGGTTTGTAAGCATAGGAGTCGGGATCCATTAAGCGACCGACGATGTCGCCGGCTCGAACAAACCAAGGTCGAGTGCCCGGGTTAGCGATGGGTAGGAAGGGAGCAGATGAGTGGATCCAAGTAGTGGGTGCGGCGAGGACGGAAGAGTCGTCAGTGGAAATAAGAATTTTCTCTACCAGCCAGTCAGTCTCGTCCGTCGAACGGGCCTGTCACCCGCACGTTATGTACAAGCCAGCGGCGATGAGAGCGTCTTCAGCAGCCACCACGGTAGGTACCGTAGTGCGACCATCCCGACGTCCCTTTGCTCGAGCGCGGTTCCCCGCTTTAGCGCGTATGAACGCCTTAGCCAGGTTCGCTTTGCGGATCTCAAAACCCACGTCCACGCCGTGTGTGGAGGATGCTGGAATATAATGCGCGGAATCGCCGACGTGTAGTTCGGTTCGACCGGTCGACCATCTCTGAACACCTATCTCGTAGGAGGTATGGAAATCCTCACCTATAAGCAGCGGAACGCGCATATCCCAGACGACGTAGGCTTCTAAATCAAAACTAATGACGGCCCCGTCGTTGTCCGCCGTGAAGAGTTTTGTGCGCACGTAGCCGAGTACCTTGGCGCGACCGGTAAGGTGAAATAACTTCATCTTCATGCCTTCCTTTATTTTCGGCGCATCGGGGATTGTCTTCCAGAAGTCTTCCGACATAAGCGTAATATCCGCGCCTGAGTCGCTCCTGGCCTTTACAACCGGAGCGTCCAGCGAACCGACACGAGCTGCGAAATGGAGAGCTCGCGCCCCTAACGACCCGTAGCCTTCCGGAGTCACTCTTTTCTGTCGCGCAGTATACACTTTCGTGCCATCAGCGCTGACTACAAAAGGGAGCTCGTCCACCTTAGGATTCTTACGGAGGACGCGGCGTTGGGATGGAAGGGCAGCGTAACGTTCAGAGTCAGGGGAGTGGTTAGCTTCCTTCCCCTTTCCCTTACGATCGCCGCTGATTCTCCGGCGATGCGCTCTATTGCTCCCGTACGGCGACGAGTGCGCCGCCAAGGCTCCGGTATGAATAGCCTGGACCGTGTGGACGTGCTTAGGGTTTTCACTCGGCAACAGAGAAACGGGGTAAATTTCAGCAAGCATTACACTATATTCGAGGTCGTTACGTTCTACTTCTGCATGGTCTATTTCCACCCACAGGGTGTTCGCCGAGCGCATGGTTACCCATTTTCCGTACCATGGGCAGTCGCTGCGCGAAGTGGTTGCCGCTGGTGCAAATGTAGCATTCTCCATTTGGCTGACGCTCGCTCTTAACATCGTCACGCCGAGTGAATTGGACTCCGTCGACGGTGCCTCCTTTGGGCCAGTCGCGGTACTTCGGCTTCGCTGGGCCTCCAGAGGAGCCGCGCTGCCCGCTACCGCGACGGTTATCGACCACTTGAACTTCGCGACTGGGATCATCGTCTTCACTGTCCGAAGCGTTACGCACGGAGCGGTTCTCCTCCGGCTTTTCAACTGCGTCGACGGCAGTGCGCGGTAGCTTTCTTGTGGGGTCTGAAGAACTTGTTGTTACCGCCGCCACCGCCTGTCGCCATCGCGTTGCCACCCGCTGCGATCGCTGCCTTGACGGTTTCCACCTGTTGGTGTAGCTCCCAGTGGGCAATGAGTGCGTCTTTATTATGAGACGCCTCCTTTTGTAGGGTGAAAATACTGGGGCAGGCGCGATCGTTGAGAATCGTGTTCCATTCCACGGGCTGGTTGCGAAGGATGCGGAAGATGGCGGCCGGACCGTCCGCGTCATCCCCATCGTACAGGGCCTGATAGTGGGTGATGCATCGTTGCAAGTATTGGCCCGGCGTTTCGTCCTTATTGGCGCGCCCATTCTCCCGGAAACGCATCTCCTCGAACTCGAGGGTACGCTCGTGGCGCCAGCCTTCTGTGAGGAACTGTTCACGGATGGCGTAGAGTAGCATCAACCATTCCTGGCTGAAATAGTCTTGGTCGGGCTCCGTCAAGGCCCGCCACCACACTTCGGCGGCGCCGGAGAATAGGAGCGGCGCGACATTTCCCAGGCTCTTTCGCATTTTCGCACCCATTCTGGCGAGGCGGGCCATCTTGGACAAGTACAGAATGGCGGAGACCCCTTCGCCGTCCCAGGAAGGAACGGATGACATGTTGAGCTTGTGATTGACCTGCCATTCCTCCGGGTACAGGTTTGTGGGACCCGACGCGCCCTCAGGGTTGCTACCCGGGTCGTCTCTCGGGTCCAGCGCTACTGCCGCCGCCTGCGCTACTTCCTCCGTCGCCTCCTCCGCCTCCTCCAGCACGGCCGCCTCTGCCTCCACCTCCGCCGCCGCCTCCGATGCTCGGATCACTGCCGTCTCCCGAGGGCGGGCCCCCCGCTCCAGGAGGAGCACCGCGTTGACTTCCTCTGGAGGAACCGGCGGGAGAACGGTTGAATTGGGCCGCGTAGGCATGCGTGGTCCAGTTCTTGGGCAGCGGAATAGTGCGCGCCGAGGGTGTGAGGCCTTGCGTCTTGGATACGATCTGCGCGCCGGCGTTGCGAGCCGCGTACCCAGGTCGCATCGTCGATGGCCCCCCAAATACAGCTGGGGCTCCTGGGAGTCCAGCAAAATCCGGAATACGCTCCACTCCCGGGAGGGAGGTGATAGCGTGGGGAGAACGAGGTGCAGCAGAGATGGAGGATGGCATAGGGATTGCCATGTGAGGAGGTGGATCCCGCCTCTGATCGGAGGCTTCTCCACTCCCGTCGCGAGTAGCACCGGGCTCCGCGCCGTGGAGAGGAGAAGGGGAAGCCTCCCTTATGGTGGGCAAGGGGCGAGGTCCACGTTTTTTGTAGAATTGTTCGGGGAGCTGGCCCTCCATCTCCAACTTCCTAAGGCCGACTTCAATCCTCTCGGGCGCGATCTCCTTGACGGCGGCAGCGTAGTCTGGACGAGCTAAGAGTTTGTAGAGCTCGGGCAGAGTCGCGCCACGATGGAATTCCGAGCGCACGTCGGAAACCGTAGAGTCGACGGAGCTGATCCGTTCATCCGAGATGGTGTTTGTAAAAATCTGCTGAATAGAATTCAAGTAGTTCTTGATATGGATATCGGCATTACGCAGACGGGTTTGGAGAGTGAGGAAGGCAAAGGCGATTTCCGAGCGGCTGTCGTGCCCTTCCATGAGCAGGAGGAATCGATGACGCGGGTCGAGTACGAATCTCTGGCGGTCAGATTTATTGAGGAACTGAGCGAGCCCATCGAGAACTTGTTGCACAGCCAGGCAGATGTGGCCGAAGACGACCAGGATGTCGGGCGAGATGCAGAAAAGCTGGGGTTGGCCCTTCTCGCGCTCCAAGGAGCGGAGGAACGCGCTTGGATGGTGAAGAGTAAGGAGGCCCGCAATACCGTCTGAAAGGGTCTCCCAGATAAGTTCAAGATGGGGGGAAGTGTAGCGGATCAGCACGTCCCGGAGCGCGATGGACTCCTCGCTCGACCGATTTGGCAAACGGCCGTCCAGAGCACCGAAACGCACGAGAGGGTCGTATTGTAAGACGCTCTCGGGGTCGTATAGCTCGTGGTACCGCTCCACCGAACTGTGGAGCGGTTCATCGTAGAGTTCGAAGACGGCGGCCGGCCCCTTGAACAAAGGCGGGTAGTCCTTCATGATACGAGAAGTCCCTGACGCGTTGGAGATACTTTGGTCCCAGCGCACGCTCACTGCTGATCTCTGGCTGATCGAGCGGGCCGCGCTAAGGGGAGCATTGAAGAGGGACGTAAGGGAAGGAGTTGGAGACGGGGAAGCCCTCGTGGGGGAGACAATCCTGGAAGCACTGCGAGCCGAGGAGCTTCGAGCAGATGGACTTCCTTGCTGGTCTGAACCGATCAGCGAGGGCGGGGGCGCTCCCTCCGGGGAAGGCGTCGAGGGTTGAACTGACGAGGTAGTAGATACCGACGAGCTGACGACGCTGGCGGGGACGATGGTCCCCTCGCTAGACGATCCGGGTGGCGGGCTTTGGGAAGTTTCCGCCGCAGCGCTAGGCGTCGAGACTACATCCTTTGGGATGATGGTGAGGGAGGCCGAGCTGGAACCGGCGTGGGAGCCCGACTTAGACGAGGACGCTCCTGCTTTCTCCTTCGCCTTGTCCTTGGCAGTCGCGCCACGCGGGGCAGCCTTAGGACGCACAGGAGGGTCGTCTTGGTCGGGGACCTCGACGACGGTGGCACGTTTGTTGCTGGACAATGCGCCAGAAGGAGGAACGTGGGGAGAAGGGGAGGGGTCCGAATTCCCTTGCCCCGAGCGACTGCGGGTGGCAACTCAGCAGTTCTGCTCGGATTGGGTCGAGCTCGACATTGAAGGAGCAACTAATCAGCGAGAGGGAGAGTGGGTAGGACGTAGTGTAGTAGGCTTGAGAAGATAAGGAGGAAAATCCAGCACGCGGGACCGAAGGTTTGCAAATAGCAGGTATAATGCCCTATCAGCGGGCGCGCTATCGTGCCCCGAGCACATGATTAATTGTTGCAGGATCAGTAGAAGCTGCAACCGCTATGAAATTCGGTGCTGTGGTTCCCGACGGCGTGATTGTCCTCTCCTGAAACGCGAGTAGCATTCCACGAAATCAGAAAAGAAAGATGGCGCACGTGGAGCGCGGCGCCCAGGAATCGACGGCATAGTGTAGAGGAAAACATGGGGGGGAAAAGCACGAATACTCTTCAGCCGCCGAATCCGCGAGGTGCGCTTCAGACTTGCCCGTCCGGGGGTTCATGGAGCGAGGGCCGAAATGAGTTTAGACGATAGAGTAGCACGCTAGCAGCCAGTACCGCTATTCTTGCACGCAGGCGGCGGAGCCCGCCTGAGCTGCGCCCGGCACATTGATTAAGCCATTTAGCGTATGACCTCGTCCGGCCGTCGGTGAGACGCGGGAGGTCGCCAGCGAGCGCGGCGTCGAGCAATAAGTTGGCTGCAGTACGGCGGTGAATGCCAGCCGTACGGGGGGGAAAGGATTCTTGGAATAGCCGTTCGTCGTTGGTCATGTCAAGAATGTGGAGCCACGTTGCCAGGCGTAATCCGCGACGTAGTCGAGAGGAAGAGCGACATAGCGGACGCTCTAGTCTTGAGGATACGTCCGGCATACAGCTGGCCCGTCTCTTGCAGGGACTATACATGGGCAGCCACGGTGATGCCACCATTGTGATGCGACCCATGACATCTAGTCGTTCGTGGTACCCCACGTCCGTGCAAGACAGGCGGGTCGAGGGGGACGCAGCGAGTAGCTGTGAGGCTCCGCGCGATACCCCTCTGAGGCTCCGAGTTGGGTAGAGGAGCTGCTGCACATCCGAAGACCACGCTGCTCCTCTAGGTCATTGTGACCCTTCGACGGGCTCGCTTGAAGAGCCAGGGAGGTAGTTTATACGCTTGCCCAGGCGACTTGGTAGCGAGGCGTCGAGGGGTGGCAGCACGGTTCCCGGTTCAACTCATCTTAGAGGTGGACATGGGGGTTTTGTGCGAAGAATTGTATATATTTGTTTGGCTACAGGAAGCGTAACAAATATCTACGAAAAGGGAATAAATAATACACTACTAGAGGCACTAGGCCTGCGTAAGTAATACACCGTATCACATCGGGTTAGCATCAAGGAAGCTTGATAACCCCTCATGGAATATCATTAATGCAGTGGCGAGACAACAAGTGAGATACAACAATTGATTGGGAGGCAGGAGCATAGACAGATAACAAGGTGACCGAGCACAAGAGGGAGATTGGAATTGAACAGGCGCGATGACAGAAGAAGAAGAAAAAATAATTCTTAGACTAGCCCGAGGTGCGTTCGGGCGGCGTATGTCCATCTCAGCAGCGACCCATCTGACCATCGCAACAGTGTAACATTATCGTGCCTATAGGATCGCTCTGAAACGTCGCTTCGAATATAAGGTTGTACCGAGGTCGGCTCCATGTACTGATAGCCGCAACAGGATTGGGCCGATGTTGTGTGTAGAAAAAATCAGAATGGAGATGCACATCAGTTTTTCTTTGATTCGGGGTCTTAGTTTAAGCACGACAGAGCGAAAATGATTGCGGCGACAGGTGCACATTCAGCAGGAGACTACACGATGAACTACATACGACTAGTTAAGAGAAATGATTAGCAAAAACAATGGTAAAAAAGCAGGGGAGACTTGCCAGACTAGCCCGAGGTAGACGCAACGGCCTGCTCGGCCACTGCATCAGCAAGGGAAACCTCAACCATCTTGCGCACCAGATTGTTCTCATACATAGTGCGGTAGTAGGCCAACGCCTCCGCCCTGCCATCCTTCTTGCGACGCCCCTGATGAGGGACACCTCTGACTTGGTCATCGGCGTCGTGGCTGGGCAAAGAAATTAATGATGGAAAAATTAAGAATAAACAGAAATGACGGACGGGCTGGCGTACAGGCCGGGCTGGCAACCAATGGAGACGACGTACCAGGTCTGGGAGTCGCCAGTGCCTGGGGGGAAGAGAGCATCAAGCTCGTCGGGGGTAGGGGCGACCTCCTCCACAAACGCGACATCGGCTAAAGTTGAATTGATGAGATGGGAGCCAAATATGTGTGAGACGACGCACAAGTGAATTCAGCGACGGCGGCAGCCACTTGTGAGGCAACGACATGCGGGAGTTCATCTGGAGTATGTGTTAGAGTTCTAGGACAAATCAGAGCAGGAGGGACTCACGGCTAACATCGAGGCACTTCGCCGTCAAGTCCAGCGCCTGCCGAGACATGGCCGTGACTTTGGCCACGAGCGCCGCCAACTCTTCAGCAGGGGTGGGGGCAATTGTGGCGTCGCAGACATTGGACATGGTACTAGACGGGGACGAGGGAGGATGATGGTGGGGAATGGGCGAGGATAAGTGATGTGGTCTTGATAAATGGGTGGGCCTTGAGGCGAGGTCAGATGGAGCGAGCTTCTGATAGATGCAGCAATAAGCGGTGGCTGGGGACCATGTGGACAAGTTGTTGCGGGTGAACGACTTGTTTCGGGTGATTCTGGGATTCCCGATCTGGTCAAGTAAAATAATTGGAATATGTAGGCAGGGAATCGGTAGTTTGGAGGGAAATATGAGACACTGTGCGGAGAATAAACCCTAAAAGGCAGAGTTCAGATGTAAATTGGCGCACGGACTGAATTGAATGAAAAAACATATCTACCCCGGGCGTATTTGTGTTTTCCCACTCGCTCTTTATCCCACCATGTCTCCTCGCCCGTGGGCTACCGAAGCCCAAGGTCAATTTCTGCAAGGCTGGATGGGCGACTTTATCAGCAGGCAAGGCAAAGGCAAACTGCACCTGTTCTGGGCTCTGATGTTCGAAGCTTGGTTCAGCCGGTGGCCCGAGCACCAAAACCTTGGACTTCCCCTGCCGAATGACCGTCTTGGGCATGCACTTACCCAGGAGGAGTTGGCTGGGCTTGGGGTGGTGTGAGGGTGCTACGCACCCTACATGTGTCACGATGGACTTACCGACACCATGCGACTTCGGGACTGAAGGAATATCCAGATTGGGCTTCCTGCTTACCGGAAATGGACAACGTCCGACCAGGCCATTCGACCCTTCAACTATTCTTAGGGCACCATGTGACTGTTCACTGGGGCCGAACGACCGTCCTCACGGGCCATATGTCCTGACGATGTTATATCCGTACGTTCTTAACTCCCGATGAGCTCCGATATTCCGGGAAGTTCTGTACCTTCGGGAAGTTCCGGCATCCGGATCTACGGACGCCGCCCGAAATGGGTTTTCACGCAATGAAGGATTACTGAGCGTTTCCCATTTTAACTTCCTTATTTTATCGCACTCGACTCGAGCGGACTTCACCGCTCCGCAAACCTCACTTGCGGCTTCTTCCGTTTCAGATCACTATATATAGAAATGGACTTTACGGCCGTACGTAATTATGACTTAGTATAAATATTCCGTATGCCTCTATGTAACCTCAGTTTGATTATTAACGTTCTTGACTATTCGTCTTGTCCTGAACCCTGCCTTATTCTTCCGTCCTCCGGAGTTCCGACTTTCGCCGGAACGACTTATACTCTCGCCAGTCCAGGTAGTACGCACACCCTTATCTTCCTGTGGTGTTTGCGATTGATCCGAACTTCCACTCCGCCGATACTCCGGCACCGGAACCTTCCGTCATCGGATCATTCCTTCGACTCTCGACTTCGGGATTTAACAGACGAAAGCACCATGACACCACGGGAGACTTGTTCCGACGGGATCACAACGTTCACCGAACGTCCACAAGGGACGCTCTCTGCGGGGTCCTTTTCTTGCACACACACCGACCAGGAGAGCATTGAATCCATGTCCAGGATGGCTCCCCCGGTTACCCACGCTTCCCACGTCTCTAGGAAACCCCGTGAACTCGCTGAAAGGCGGTTCGTCCCAGAAGGCCGTTCAACAATTCACCTTCCGTTACCCACCTGAAACCATTGGACCCTGTTTCAGCCCCTCCTCGTCACATAACGCACAACCCAAAGGAGGTAGGGGGAAAGGTATAAAAGGGAGACGGGAATGGACCTAGTAGTCAGTCGTTTACTGGCGGACATCGGTTCCCCCGCACTGTTCCACAGTGTACCTTAGTCCACACCCAATAACAACCACTCACTTGCTCCACAGCACTTTACTTCTAACCCCTTTGCAGCTTAAGTCCTTAAGCTCGCGCTTTATACCCTTCTCAAAGCGACTCTATCCTCCTTCGCGAGCTCATGCTCTGTAGAAAGTTGATAGCTAGCCTTGGACCCATTGGCAAATCGTCGTCCCAGCCGAACGTTTTACGCCTCGACACATTATCGTCCCCGCCAAACAAACCCAAGGAACGGCGTCGAAGCCTTCCGCAGGAGATCGCACTTGCGTAATCCACACAACCTCCCGCTCGATCATTAGGGGGAAAAGCGAGAGAGGAAGCAAAGCGGAGACTTCGTACTGAAGAGCACCAGTACTCCGACCAGATAAAGGAAGGTTACAGGCCCTCAACCGGTTTATTCACACACACACACACTCTCTACGACCATCGTCCCATTGGAACGACCAACCCTCATTTATCACCACCAACCCAAAGGGCGATCCAATAAACCTTGCAATCCCCTAAAAATCATACTCAGAATCCCCTAGAGGATGAACAAGCTGTTGCGAGTGTAAACCAATTCACACACCAGCACTGCAGTCCCAATCACAGCGGCGATCGTCACTCAACAAGGGGTAAGCGTGTTTTAGACAATTTTCTCGTGTCGGTACTAATACAAATTTGCAGCGACTTGAAAATTGGTTTAGGAACCAACGCAAGAAGATCGGGAACGCGAGCGCGCCCGCAGGCGGCGCGTCGAGTGTCGCGATGAGGTCGATGTTCAGGCAGTTCGCGCCGAAACGTCACCGAGCGCACCAGGCCACTGAAGTCTTCCAGATGCGCAACACCGAGGCTCTCCGTGAGGTGCTGGAGAAGGCTGGGTACAAAGACGAGGGGCTGACGAGAGCCGACCGCATGCGCATCCAGACGCGTGTGGTCAACACGCTGTGGGTGGCAGCGACAGAGGAGGAGGTGGCGGCAGTGGAGGCGGAAGTACAGAGGGAGAAAGAGGAGATACGGGAGGCGGAGCAGAGAGAGCTCAACGTGGCCGTTCCCAAAAAGCAGACGCCGCGCGAGTTACAAGAGTAAGTGGAGCAGTTGAGTTCTTGCGATCGAGTTCTGATTGTTTTCACCAGCGGCATTGACGTCCTTGACAAAGTGTACACTGAAGTGCACACGGCGACTTACAATGCAGCGGGCTGGGTAGGGATGTCGATTATGGGCGGGCCGAACCCGCGGATGGGCGGTGAGTTGAGTATGAAAATGTGAGTCCGTTTTTGGTTTGTATGGGTTTGTTGTCTTACGCTCCGTCTTTCACTCTCAGCATCTGCTTTGGCCAAACGCCCGCTGGAAACGACTTCAAAGAGTCTTGCGTCGATTTCGACAAGAACTTGGTGGAACCTTTCGGGGCGTATTTGAGGGCTTGCTATAGTAAGTTTCGTGCTCACTTGCGCCGAATCTCACTGATTACGTTTCTCTTCGTCAGCCGCTCAAGAGCGCGCAGAGCATGCTCTTCCTGCTCGTCCCGCCGCAGCTGACGGTCCAGGCGTAGGTCGTGAGGATGGGGCACCAAACGGTGACGGCGCTGCGACCACCACTAAGCAGAAGCGCACCAAGAAGAAGAAGAAAGCCACTAAAGTGGTGGGGACAGCAGGAGGGGGAAGGCAGACCGTGGGCGCCGAAACTAGCCCGTCCAGCGCTGGGGCTGAGTCTGGCACCACAGATCCGTGGCTGGCTGAGCCATCTGCTCCCCCAGAGGATGCGGACGATGACCGCAATGACGAGGGCTTCTTTGACGACATTTTCTCCTCCAAATCCGTACCCAATGTTGACGACGATGCCTTCAGCTCTGACACCGAGCCTCCCGCGGCTCTCGCTACGCCTCCCCCCACCTTTAACCCTTGGCCTCTGGGGATGGCACCTCCCCCTAGCCGGACGACCGCCATGGCTATTGCGGACACGGAGCGTGGCGTATTGAATGCCGCGACATTTGCCCTCGATCCGATGCTCATGGAGAACCCGCCATCTTCGCCGTCCCCACCCAGCTCACGCATCGGCGAGTATGTCGCGATCACCGCCCCTATCGCACCTGTAGTCGCGCGCCCCAAACCCCGCCCCAGCTATCGTGGGGCGTCGCATGCGTTGTCAGGCGGCCTGGATCCCGCAAGTCCCCTGGCAACGACCAAAGTTGGGGGCTTCAATTTCCCCCTGTCGACGCCCTCCTCTGGCGGGAACTTCGAGAAGCCCAGCATCCTGTTTGGAGCATTCGGAAGAAACGTCACGGCAGCTGCAGCAGCGCCCACTCTCTTCCCCTTCCCTGCGACGCCCAGGAAATCGCAGGGTCCCCCGCCGGGCTTCGCCAGCAAGACCACGCACGCAATGGCGGTGATCATCGGGGTCACCCCGCACGTCTTTACCGGGCAGATGGGCAGCGAGGCCGCCGAGCAGGCGTGGGCGCAGCAGAACGGTATCCCTCCTCCGACGCGGCAGATGGGAGAGGACCAGCAACGCGACTTCCTGGACAAGTCGTGGGACTTCCGCAAAAACCGCATGAGCCCCGCCATCGTTGGCACCAGCGCCGCTCTGACACCTCCCCCTCCCCCTCCCCCTGTCGTCGCTACCAGCGCCATCACCACCCCCGCCACCGTCGCTGGCAACGTCGACCCCGTGCCTGCCCCGAAGCCCAAGGCAGCACCAGTACTGCCAGGGTCGCGGCCGCACATCAAGCTGCTGGTCGCAAAGGCGCCAGTGAAGGCGAAGGTCCCGGTGAAGGCGAAGAACGGTGCGGCGGCAGCAGGGAAGAAGGCGGTGTCCAGGGAGGCGAAGAAGAAAGAGTTGGTGGCAGCGGCGGCGGAGGTGAAGGAGGGGATGGCAAAAAGAGGGAGAGGCAGGCCCCGGAAGGCAGCGCCTGTGCAGGAAGGCGAGGAGGGTGAGCAGAGCGACGGGGAGAGCGGAGAAGGGGGTGAGGTGGCCACACCTGTGGCTGTGGGCGCCGATGCCCCTCCCCTCACAGATGCAAGCAACGCTGGCCGTCCGACACGCACCCGCAAGGCCACGCGCTTCGTGGATGGAAGCGCGGCGACGCTGCCGGTGAAAAGCAAGCATGGCGCAAAGAAGGGGGATGCCGTGCCGGAGGAAGCGCTCGCGGGAGGGAAACGGAAGCGAGCAGATGAGAATGTGGCGCAGAACGCGAAGAGGTATGTGCCGAGTTACGGGTCGAAATTGCAAGCTGACCGATGCCATTCTTTCGGTAGGCGCAGGACGTAAGACGCGCATGGTTATTATTGTCTTCAGCGCGTGACTGCTCAACCAGCAGCGCGCTTCTAATGCTGCTCAACCAGCCGCCAGGGACTGCTTAACCAGTCCCTCCCTGGACGCTGCTCATCCAGCGCCGCCCGCCTTAGTATAATTCTGCATGTATTTTTTCATTATGACAATATTATATTATGTGAGGGAAATTAGGGCCGGGGTGAACTAGCCGCGGTTTCGACTTAGCTGTGATTTCGACTTGATAGAAAAAAATAGCAAATAGATTCAAAAACGACACTACCAGTTTCGAACCCACTCGAGCTAAAGTGATGTACCAATTATCAACATCGCACCCACCCCAAGTGAACCATTCCACCATTTACAAAAGCTTGTTACTCAAGGAGGTACAAGGTGGTGCAAGACTCTCAAAAAGGACAAAAAAAAAATATTGAGAGGTAGCGGCTACAAACTACAAAGAAGGGGCAGCGCAACAGAGTACAGGTACGAAATGAGTCGGGGGGTGCAAGTAGAAGCAAGTTATTTATCGCGGTAAGGCAGGGGGGAACTAGAGAGATGTCAAGTGAAGGGTTATGGAACACAGCCGAGGTAGGGCGAAGGGGGCCAAGCACAGGAAAGGCCAAGGACGCGAGAGGATGCCGCCAGCGTGAAGCGTAACGCCACAAAGGTGAAGCAGAACGGAAAGGGCAGGCGGCCGAGTGAAAGCGCGGTGGGCACGGGGAGCGCAGCAGCAGGACCCGGGGGGAGACGGAAGGAAATCAGAAGGGCACGCTGGTGTGCGGCGAGCAGGGAACGTGCGGTGAAAGGGGAACCGCGGACGTGCACCAAGCGTACGCGTGATGCGGAGCACTGCATGGCGGCGCCAGGGGTTCGAAGATCGAGGGGACCGAGGTACGCGGGTGGGGAGTATCGCTGCGGGCGCGCTGCAGCAGCAGGTGCGCGGTAATCGTGGAATAGAGCGGCGGTGAGCGGTGAGAAGGGCGCAGTTAGTGCAGGAAAGACGTACCTGGGACGGTATGGCGACCTGGGCGGTGACAGGCAAGCATGAGGGCAGCCAAGGGAGGGCGGGGGCAGAGCGGGAGGCGGACCCGCCATAACGTCGATTGCGAGCCAAGGAGAGCGACGGCGGAGGAGCGGGCCAGCGGGGGGGTAAAAGGATCGACTAAAGAGGGCTGCCCCCGAAATGCAAAGGGGCAGCCGAGCGCCAGCAGCTTTTGTGTACCGTATAGGCGCAGGGAGAGGGGCGCGCGCGAAGCCACATGTGCGGGTCCTGGGGGGATTTCGACGGAGCGGGATGGTCGTAAGGGTGGACGGAGGGAGGGAGGTGACGCAGGGGAGCGGAGAAGGAAGCGGAATGGTGGAGGGGTGGTGAGAGGGAGGCGGATGCTAACATATGTAAACAAATGATGGAATGAACGGATTTGGCAGGAGCGGCCAAGAGGGTTTGAAAACCCGAAAATGCACTAGGGGTCGGTTTTTTTCTCTCAGAGGGTCGGGGGTACTCCCCCCCCCCTACGTAAGCGATTTGTAAGCAGCACGCGGGCTCCGCTTAGGCAAAAACGCACCAGAGTCCGCACTTTTAGCATCTGTGCCATTTAAATCATCCTGAGCACTCTTTGGTTGGTTTTCCAGAGCAGCAATATATGCTGACATTCAAAAGACTCATTGGCGGAAAGCGCCGAGATCAATACACGTGATGATTTTCCCTCTGCCGAGTGGCTGTACCCCCACCCCCCCTCCAAATGCAGTAATAATGTTTTGGTCTCTAACTTGACGACCACGGAACCGTTCACTACGGGACCACGATTTTCGGAATCCTCGTTGAAAATCAGATCAGAAAGGGACCTCATATAAAAAATCTGTATTTTGGAAGCCCCTTGGGAGCGGCGCGGCGCGTGCACGGGCCAGGTCAAGGCGGGAGCGCGCGCGAGCGGTGGGCGCGCGCTGCCGCGGTACGTAGGGGTACAAAGGTGAGTTGATATATCAGGCGCTCCGCTAGCTACAAGCCCTGATACATCACCATCGTACGGCCACTACCAGCCTGGTGATATATCATATCCCCAGGGGCGCCTGGATGTAAGTTGTACTGTGGATTTCACAGACGCTGGACTAACACTCGGATCTGCTGATCAGCAGTCCCCGTGAATACACAACTCAACCTGTAGCTCCTCTCCGTTTGTTGAACAAAACTATTGCATTGTTCCGAGAACTAATTAACGTGCCAGATCAAGTATACTACGATTAATGGACGACCGGGCAGGTGACAGAGAGAACGTGATAGTGAGTGGTGTCCGTGGAGAGAATGTTGGTGTACAGTGTACATTGGTTTAATGCGTGACCTCTTGCGGGGTTGAATTTTGTGCGCTGACGGGTTACAGCTCGTCAGACGAGAGCGCGTCATACGTGGGGCACAACTCGTCCCATTGGGCTGTCAGGGCGCGAGGTCAGAGGTGAGAGCAAGAGGAAATGCGGAGCGGGCGTACTGGTTTGCGTGGAGTTTGCAATGGTACCGGTGTCTTCGGCGAAAACAATTGCGAGGCCGCTGAGAGACGGAGTGAGCGAGGGCGCGGCAGAAGGAAAGGATGTGCGACGTACAGCTCAAGATGGAAGTCAATGTGGCTGGAAGAGAGAGCGCGTTAGTAGGAATTTGCGGAATCCATTGAATATATATACCAGTGGAGGATCCAACTGTGAGAAAAGAATGTCAGCGAGGGAACTAAAAGAAGAGGCAGGAGGAACTCACGGGCCGGCATTGTCTGTGACGAAACTAGGGTGCACATGTGAATGATCGGCAGGACCAGAGAGCCGTCATATCGGGCAAACGTACCGAATGGTAGTATTATCACTGAAAACAAATAAATCATGAGATGTAGGAAGACCAGGCAAGGGGGCTAAGACGTACGTGGTGTCGGTACCGGTGTTGACGACGTCGCGGATGATCTGCCGAACACGGGATCTAAGCACTATACCAGGCCGGGAAGAGAGGTAGGAGCGCACCGGGTTATCAAAGTTGTAGGTCGAGTTCCCGGCGCTTTTGATGACGAAGAAGTTGTGCTGGGGGGTGGTGAATACAAGTAGGTGCGGAGTGGAGGCAAGTATGCGCGCACCCCGTGCAAATGGAACGGATGCGGGGCGCCGGGGGTCCCACCAGGGATAGACAACTCGACAACGCTGTTCGCGGGGAGCGTGAACACGCTGCCGGAGGGGAGCAGATCGGTGGCGGACTGCGCGCCGCTCAGGATCTGCAGGAGCACGGGCACCGTCGGGGGTGTGTACGTCTGGGATACTTCCGGTCAGCGTGCCACGAATAGAGGAGGGCGATTTATCACGAACCGCGCCGTTGATCTCGAATGTGAACGAGGTGAAGTCGAGGCTGATGACCAAATTCATCGTCACGTCTGCGCCTCCGGCGACGGCGGTCCCGGGGACGGCAGTAGCCACGAGGGGGCGGAGGTCAGTCTCGACGAGCTCCGCGGTGGCGGTGGTGGCGTTCGTCGTGGGGTCCACCTCGTCCGCGCCGACGTAGCGCAGGATCGCAGAGTTGATGCCGTTGTCAAAGCCCGACGTCCCACCGTTGGCGACGGTGCGGATCCAGTAGTTATCCACGGCCTGGTCGGCGGTCAGGATAAACGAGTAGCGCTGGCCCGCGACTGCATTAATACATGTTAGAGGGTGCGGTGTGGTCGAAAAACGCGCGCACATATCTGGATGGAGTCGACGGTGAGGGGCTCCGTGTTGACGCTGTCCGCCTCGATGATGGTCATGTTGTGGCCGTCGATGGTGAACGTGAAGTTGGGGTCTACGTCGCTTGTCAGATACGCACGGCAATTACACAAGAATGCGCACCACACGACATAGAGATGAGGCGCATCCTGGGCGTAGTGAGCTCAAGGGAATCGGTATCGAGGCCAATGACGTACCGGTAGCGTTGCCCTGAAGTGACACTGATAACCGCCAGCTGGGACGTTGCCTATGATGGGCGGCAGATCAATAACTTGACCAGAGTCGCAGGAAACAGGACGTACACCGCCAGCAAAACGACCCAGTCCGTTGATGAGGGTGGAGATGAGAGTCTGTATGGAATGTGAGCCAAGAATGCTAGGATTCTGTCACAGACGACGTACGGGGACATTGCCGAGCGTGCTGGCAGGACCGTGATCTAGGAAGCGTCAGACTCGAGGACAGCAGCACCCATCCGTGCTTACACCTGTGGGTTCGGTCAGATGGGAGCACGGAATGCAGATAAATCAGCTCACCAATCAGCCAGAGTGATAACAGTGCTCTCATCATCGACATCTATGTGCAATTGAATTAACTTGAGTTCAAGGCGGAAGGAAGGAAATGCACCATAGAGATCGGCGTGTGGGTCGTCGGGGTCGTAAACGACGAGGGGCCCACGGAGTCCGTCACAGTACTGGGTCGCTATACGGGATGTAAGAATGAATGAATGAATGCATGAGCGAAGAAAGAGACGAACAAAGGTGGCTGTGGTACCAGAATGTGCCAGCCTGGTCGTTCTGCGCAACCATGGATGAGCACCGATCGTCAATGAGGGTCAGAAGAATACGCACCGTCGGGAACGTGTACAGGAACGAGTTGTTCACGGCAACGGGGCACTGCGAGACGAAGGCCACACCGTCCGCCCAACTGTTGTTCGGCTGGAAGAATCCGTGCCAGTGCTGGGGCTAGTATTAGCGAGAACGCGCCGCAGAGGAGACGACATACGATGCTGGTGCTCAGCAACATTGTCTCGTTGGTGAGCTGGTCGATGACGTTCAAGTTGAATTCGTCGCCCTGATATGCGCGGGTAAGTTTCCGCGTAGGCCCAGTAGAAGACGCAAGGCACCTTGTTCCCCACGATGAGGGGACCCGGGGCCTGCCCGTTAACAAGGACAGCCCTGGAAATAAGTCAGAGATGTACGCGAACGCATAGGGAAAGACATACTGCCGAGTAAAACCATCGGGAGCAACATCACCGTTCGTCAACGTCAAGTCCGCTGTGGGACCGATGGACGCGAACGCGGAGGAAATTAAACAAGTCGCGAAGAGGAGCGGAGAGAAAGACATGAGGAGAATGGGAAGGTAAGTACTAGTGAGGGAGCACAAAATGCTGAAGAGCCTTTTATGCGCGACGCGCTTCAGTCCGCAGTTGATGAAGCTTAGCGAGTAGATGAGGAAGTAAATTGTGTTCCTTGCTTCGTGCGACGGCTCGGACGAACGGAAAATTAGCGCGCAAGCCCTGCAGGCTTTGGCCATGGAATGACGGCCGCCATGCACAGGTTTCAGCTGCGCAGCTCATGAACCTACTGAGTGCCCGCTGATGGGATCAGACGCGATGACCGCGAATGCTCGGACGGTTACCGTTGCTTTATTGGCCTTCCGGAAGTGAAGGGCCGCAGTTCTTCTCGATGCGATGCCGCGCATCCTTGCGCTAGCCCCGCAGTTCATCGCCACCTGAACGAGTTAAAAACGCGAGCAGCCGAACCAGTAAAGATATCATCAACCCACCTTAATTCTCTCCGCCATGTTCTTCAACGTCCTCCTTGTCCTTTCCAGCCTTCTCCTTTGCCGCTGCCATCGTAAGCACCTCGATCCACTCTGTCCCAAGTGTAATTTTTACTCACCGCACACTGTAGCCGCAAGACATCCCCGACGCCATCACCGTCACCCGCGTGTTCCACAGCCTGACGGACGTCGCGCCCTTCATCGTCGACGCGACCACGGTCTTCACGTTCACGTGAGTGCTGTCCTCCATTGCGGGCCGACGTCCCTGACGTCCCCCGACTCAGTCCGAGCCCCTCGACCAGCATTCCTTTCCCCACGGGCACCCCCGTCTAGGCATCGAGGCGATCACCCGCGCTTGAACATTACCAACCCATCCACCACCCATTTTCTCGCCATATGCTCGTTTAGCCGCTCCCTGAATTGACTGTCATTAATATACGTTTCACCCCAAATAATAATGTGTACCCGGGCAACCTATTGATACTTCCCTCCGCGTTGAGAACTGTCAAATGAAGCTGATTTCATCGACTCAAGCAGAAAGAGATGATCACTGACCGCTCGTCGACAAATCGAGGGTCATCGAACACAAGAAATGAGAAACCATAATGTCAAGAACTGCTTATTCGTGAATGATTGATTTTCCGAAGACACTGCAAATAGCAGGGCAGTGCTGAATTTGTTGCCGTCCAGGATTGGTCCAGTACATACCCGCAATAAGAACGCGCAGTTTTCGGAGGCAGTAGGAGCAAAATTCGAGCGGCGAAACGCTGATTTGCCGAAGCCAGTGCAGATCATCGCAAGTGCTAAATTTGTTGCCGTTCAGCGAGCCACAATAAGAAAGCGCAGTTTGCCGGAGGTAGTAGCAGCGTTAGAACTTCTGTTGTCACAAAGGCACAGCACCCAAACAGCACCTCATTCCTGAGGTTTACAAGGGAGCATGGTAAATCGTTCCAGTTGAGGCGCATCCAGGAAGTAGAAGATTCGGAAACCAGCGGCCAGACAAGGTGATGGTTACGGTTCAAGGGAAGAAATCTGCCGGTATGTGTCAGTTTCCTGGAATTCAAAGTCCGACGATTACATAATAAAGTCGAGCTCCATAGATCACGCGCCAAGTAAGACTACAGAGACTTCCCAACTGTGCTGGTGGAAGCTGATCTCACTCACTTCATCTTCATTTCTTTCTCCAGTGGAATCCCAGGCAAGTTTTGAAAAGAGTCATCGACCCTCAATTCGACTTCGTTCACTAAGTAGCTCCAAGTAGCTCCCATGTCCATTGTTGCCGGCATTCCGCCGCTATAACCCCATCATCGTTGTCACCGCTGTCTTTTGCACTGTACCTCCACACGATGCAGAGCCTGGATACCACGACGATCCTCATCTACGGGCTTGCGGCGCTAGTATGCATCTCCTGGCTTCGCCCCAGAGAAAAGGTGCGCACTCATAAGTGCCGTAGCGTTTGCTCACCGACAGGGTAGAGCTCCATCCCAGCCGTCGTCGGCTCCAAGGGCGGTATCGCCTCCTACATCCCGGCGCTGCATTTTCTCCTTCACGCCCCGGACGTGGTTCACCAAGGATACTATCAGTACCGCGACGGCGTCTTCCGTGTGCGGAGGCTCTTCCGCTGGGACTACGTGGCGAACGGGGCGCAGCGCATTGCGGAGATCGCCGCTGCGCCCGAGGGCATCCTATCATTCTACGGGGGGCTTGTGGATGTGGGTGGATTTCCCTCACTGCACGTAGCGCTACTGAACCGATTTGTAGCTCCTGCAATCGGACTACACCATGGGACCCGAGATTGCGAGGAATCCTTATTCGACAGAGGCGGTGCGACGGAACTTGACACGAAACCTGGGCCGGTGTTTCCCCGACTTGCGGGACGAGATCGTGCACGCCTTTGACGATGTGCTGGCGCTGGATGGCACAGGTGAGTACTTCCACATGATGCTTACCAGGATATTATTTATCAATTCTCCCTCGACTCAGGGTGGAAGCGGCTTCATGTCCTTCCGAATATCATGCAAATCGTCGCGCGCACCAGCAACCGCCTTTTCGTTGGACTCCCACTCTGTCAGTGCCGTTTCCCGAGCCTGGATCGCTTCGTGACTTACAGCCAGCGTGATAAGGCAGGGAGCAGGGGTATCTCGATCATAACATCAGCTACACCATCACCATCTTCACCCGCGGCTAGCTTATAAGCTTCCTCCCTGAGTTCCTCAAACCGTCAGTCGGCCTCCCCGTTTATCTTCGTCTAACGCAAACTCCCATGAAGATCCTTGGCCCTCTTCTCTCGACGCGGCGGAGCTCCGTCCGCCAGGTGCTGAAGTTCATTGGGCCGCTGATCGAGGCGCGGCTCGAGAACGAGCGCGAGCATGGCCGCGATGGGCCCGACAAGCCGGCGAGTTTGATTTTTGACCTCGACCAGGCATCGCCGCTAGCGACTACACCCAGAACGACCTCATCTCGTGGCTGTTACAGCTCGCCGAAGGCGAGGAGCGGACGGTCCCCGCACTCGCACTCCGCGTCCTTGCGGTCAACATGGCCGCGATCCACACCACGTCTATGGTATTTATGTCACTGAGCTAAAAGAATCGATCTGATCCCGCCCTAGGCGCTAGCGGCGGTGCTTTTCGATCTCGCGGCATACCCGGAGCACATCCTCCCCATGCGTGAAGAGGTGGAGCGCGTCGTCGCGGAGGAGGGGTGGAGCAAGGCTGCGCTCGCCAACATGCACAAGATCGACAGTTTCATCCGCGAGTCGCAGCGGCTCACCCGGGGCCCGTGCGCGCCTACCCTAATTCTTCTCCTCTTTGCTGATTCTTTCGTCGCAGTTGCAATGGGGCGCAAGGTCGTCGCAAAGGAGGGATTCACGTTCTCCGACGGGACGCGGATCCCGTACGGTGCCATCCTAACTGTAGCCGGTGATGCGACACACTACGATCCAGGTACTCAGCCATTTTCATGTATCTCTCGCTACTGCTGCACATGCGTTCGCTAGATAACTACGAGAACCCGATGACCTTCGACGGCTTCCGCTTCTCGCGCCTCCGCGAGCAGCGCGCGGGCGCCGACATAGCCGGCGAGGGCACCAGCTTCTTCAACCGCCACATGGTCTCCACGGCGCAGGACCACATCGTCTTCGGGCACGGGCACCACGCGTGTCCCGGGCGGTAGGTGTCGCGTTTCGTGTGAGCTATTCCCCCCGACCTACTATGGCCTTTTGCACAGGTTCTTCGCGGCGACGGAGCTCAAGGCGATGCTGGCGCACGTCCTGATCAACTACGATGTGAAGGCGGAGACGGAGGGCGTCAGGCCGCCGGACCTGTGTATTGGGGTAGCGAAGGTGCCCGCTCCCCAGGGAAAGATTATGATTCGCAAGCGGGTCTGACGGCGTGTTTGGGTTCAATGTCAGTCTCTAACCCAGTGTACGGCACAGAATAAACAAGGTTTTTTCTTCAATGTTAATCGCAAGGTTCGGTCTGAATACCCATTCTATGAACTTGGGACGATGCATTGGTGCCTATGTATTCCCCTTCTCGGAAATCCAACACGCGCTGAGTGCTCAGCAGCAGCTCCCGCGCAGCCCGTCGTGCATGGAGAAAACCGGAGAATTGGCCCAAGGCGGGTTTAGTGCGAATTGCTTTTTTTCCATGTAGCTCGGTCAACCTCGGTGTGTGGCCAGTTGTGGCGCGCCATGCTCCCAACATTGGAAAAAAAAAGCGCTGCTGAAGGCCGAAGAAAGGGTTAAAAAATACAATTAGTCTTCCACGTAATCATCCTCCGCTAACTCCGTAGCATGAATATTTGCCTTGCCTTTCCTTCGCACCGTATTCAGGCTTGCAACTACCTTTTCAAGTGCCTCTTTTTCGAATGTAAGCTCCTCAAAATTTTTATGAGCACGTTGCCCAATTTCCACATGGTTGTGGAAGGTCTTGATGGTCTTGTTGGTAAGTGTTTTGGCAAAGCGGAGTGTACCCAAAGAGTCTTGTCGGACTTGGTGTAAGCAAAATGGGCAAAGGAAATCAGTGTTCGTCCTGAAGGCCTTGAATCAGGCTCCGAGAATCCTGAAGGCGTCCAGAAGGGTGAAGGCCTTCCGCCGAAGGGCGGCCGAAGGCCTATAGTGATCTTCCCACGGTTGGCAGCACAGCCATTTTCGGCAGTCTAATTCAGCAGCAATTCAGCACGTTAACCGCGGTAAGTGCTCATTGGAATCTAGATCTATCCAGCCGTTAGGGACTCATGCTCGATGAAATTTTCCATTTGCATCAACCTCTCTTCCTCCGTGTTGACAGTTTGAACTTTTACGAGCACGGGCTTTTCTCTCTCGCCAACCAGAATTTTGAGGGTATGGCTTACAGCCCGGGAGTCGATTCGGTATGTAAGCGTAAGCCCGTTGTCCTCGTTTGTGTTGGTCTCCGTGTCTGAGTCTTGGTTCGCGCACCGCTTCGCACACGTGCCGATATGGGTGAAGGCCTTATGAAGGCTTCAATCCTCGCCTGAAAGTCTTGAATGCCTTCGCAGAAGGCCTTATGAAGGCCATCAACCCTGAAGGCCTTCACCCTTCGGGCGAACACTGAAGGAAATCTCATTTGGGTATGTATAACCACTTCTATTGTGTAGAATGTGCGCAAGAATGAGATCGCAGGCCACTGAAGGCCACCCATCGGCCGAATGAGGAAATGTCCGGACTTTGGATCACACCTTGGTGTGATCGGAGCCCATTGTACGGACTTCGACACAGACCTGTCGTGCACCCAGGGTGCATTTGTCCGGACTCTGGCGGTGACCTGCCGGCGCAAATTTTCAAAATTTGTCCGGACTCGGGATCCGACCTCCAAACACATTATTATCGGTCCTAATGGATCCGTCGACTCCGGAAGCCTGAAGAATGAGTGGTAGTGTGGTATTGGTGCAGTACGATCTACAAGCAAGCAAGGTACGAGTTTCTTCTGTTTGTTGTGTCTGTCTATGAGAGACTAAGTACGATCGTCGATGTCGAAAGCATCATGGATCTGGTCCAGAGCAGGCAGAGGTAGATAAATGCTCATGAGTGGGAAATGACCCCGGGATATTTTCAACGGCCACCCCTTCCATTGTCCAGCGGCCGACATCTGATCTTGAGTACTTCGATGGAATCGTATTTGACGACAGACAAAAGGTCTGTAACTTTCCGTTTCCGTTTTACGGTGTACAGTTACCGGGTGTCGGGTGTGTCACTTCATCGCCTCTGTACAAGATCACAAATGCGGTCTCCATTTCAAAGTGGTGGTACAGAAACAATAAATTGTATGTATCGGGTTTTCGTATTTTCATAAGCGAAGGCACAGGTTCACCGAGGGTCTATCTCCAGTTGTGTTCTGAAATTCAGAAACTGTAGCACTTGAACGAAGCCGTGTTGGACTTCCAAAAGTCGGGGACATCAGAATATCCGGGATAGTAGACATTTCCGGATGGCGTTCCAGTACAGCTTCCCCCGGTGTACCAGATACACGTGTCGCCTATTCAAAAGGGTCAGCAGGGATTTTATTAGCCTATAAAATGCAAACCATTGTCAGGACCCCAGGATTGGTATCCTGTGAGACCTGTGGCCGAGAACGGCTGGCAAACATTGTACGGGGGAGTGATGTGGTTGCACTGTCCGGTGAAGTTCCTTTTAATAGACGATTGGTCAGTCTGAGCCGATGTGGTTGGGGAGGATGCTCTCACTCTCCAGTGCAAACGTAGGCACCAACATCCCGCTTCTGCAGAGTGGCGGGCGTGGCGGACTCAGCAGTAGGTGCGGCAAGTGCCGGAGCAAATGCAACTGCCAAAGCAACGAGGATGGTGGAGAACTGCATGACTGACAATGTTTTTTCGATGAGATGATCGAACGAGGAGCTGGAGGAGGTTCTGAGATCCTGAGTCTTTCTGAGCCAGCCCAGTTGCTTTTATACAAACCAAGGGCTTCCATTTTGAATACCGCATGCCCGTGCGCGCCGCTCACGCATCTTGTGCTTGGTATGACCTATTTTGACCCTTACGGTTACCGAGAAACCCGCCGGACGTTTAAAATACACTTTAACCCAACGTTCTATCTTTCGGGACAGTCTCATCAGTCTCCATCTGGATTTAGTTCTGCCCCCAGCATCGACATATTGCCCCAGAAATTTATGTGCCGGGATGTTTACCGGAAATTACGTTTCCGATACAACTGGGCTGCGGCGGACTTTCAGATGAAGAAACCTGTACTCTTCTTGGGTCTGCTCTTATCGCCCACCACTCGAAACAACGAAGAAGTTAGACTTTTGGCGCGTATGCATTATCATGTTGGTCTAGGGAAATGCAAGATGGAGAATGGCGTTCAACAGAGAGAACCTGCACAATCCCGGACATCCGACACATACGGGGCCGACACACGAGTGTCACGAGTCTTCCTGTGGGTTCCTACCTTCGAGTCATGGGGGACCTCGGTATTCCGCATGATTTCTCCGAGTCTGAATTCTTTCAATGGCATTTGGCGATGTCTACCATCCTGGATATTCTTATGTTCCCCACTTTTGGAGGTTCAACACGGCCTCGTTAAGTGCTAAAGTCTTGGTATTCCGGATGATTCCTCCGAGTCTGCATTCTTTCAATGGCATTTGGCGATGTCTACCATCCTGGATATTCTTATGTCCCCCACTTTTGGAGGTTCAACACGGCCTCGTTAAGTGCTAAAGTCTCTGGGGTTCAGACCACAACTGGTAGCATGTTCTTTCACCCGATCCGTACGGCGGTGTGTTGGGGGGTGAGCTCCCTAGCCCCGGAAGCGGAGGTTCCGAGAGCGGAGGTGCCAAGAGACAGCGGAGGTTCACACGGTTTCACTTTCCATTTTAGGTAGTTCCGCTCTTCGGAGGTCGATCACGGAAGACGGAGGTAGTCATAGGAGCTTATCGAGAACGTGATTCGAAACATCTGAAATAGGTGTGACTATTACGGATGTCCTTAGAATCGAAGTAGTGGGGTGAAACCGTACCGGTTCCTCGGCGAATGAGGTTGGTGTAATTCATCCCTCATCTCCGCTCGAGGTCTGATCCAAACTCCGGACAAAAGAAAATTGAGCCGAGGTCAGTGCCAGAATCCGGACAAAATTTGGGGCCCCCGACGATCCTAAAGTCTGGACAAAATTTTTGAAAGGCCCAAAAAGCGGATCCGACCTCCAAACCCATTATCATCGGTCCTTCTTTCCTTCCCCGCCATCTTGCCGCCATCCCTCTTTCCGGCTGTCCTTTTGTCTGTCGTCAAATACAATTCCATCGAAGTACTCAAGATCGGCCGCTGGACAATGGAAGGGGTGGCCGTTGAAAATATCCCGGGGTCATTTACCACTCATGAGCATTTATCTACCTTTGCCTGCTCTGGACCAGATCCATGATGCTTTCGACATCGACGATCGTACTTAGTCTCTCATAGACAGACACTACAAACAGAAGAAGCTCGTACCTTGCTTGCTTGTAGATCGTACTGCACCAATACCACACTACCACTCATTCTTCAGGCTTCCGGAGTCGACGGATCCATTAGTCTTTCCTTCCCCGCCATCTTGCCGCCATCCCCTCTTTCCAGCTGTCCAGCGGGAATCACGATTGCCACTTCAGGGCTGGGCGTCGACAGGCCTTGGGCAAGCGCGCCGAGGCGAACCCAGTCGCGCATCAGGCAACTGGCCACCTTCTGACCGCTCAAATTCCGAATTCCTCCCCTCGTCTTCTTCCTCCACCCTGAGTCCGCGTTCCACATGCACCCAATATCTATCCCATCATGCTATCTGGTGGACGTCTTCGGTGAAACTTGATGTCAGCATATATCCCTACATGGCCATCTGCCCACGGTCGTCAGGACGCCAAGAGCTTCTCGTATAATGGAAGGTCACCGGAGTTCTCGCGCTCTGTTCTTTCCTGCTCTGCGGCGAATACTTTAATTCTCCCGTCTATATTCGTCTCGTGCTATCTCCTAATAAAGTTGCCGATCTATTTTGAAATGGGCCCCGGCTGCTCCCGAGTCGCTGCTGAAAACCCTAGGTGTTGACTGTGTCGTGAAGGATCTTGCCTGGTTTATTACCGCTGCATCCATCAAGTGCAGGTTCCTCGCAATTCCTCAGAGGAGGCCTTGAACATCTCGGACGAGTAGAATGCCGTGACCAGACGTCTAATTGAATGGCCTTCTATTGTCAGTCCCCGGTAACTTCTCAGGCCTAGGATTGTGCATTAATAGCTGGCATTATCACCGACGCGGTTCCTGCGAGCACAAGGCATCTGGGCTTCATAAAGTAGACCCCATACTCTCCTCACTTCGTTTCCTCGTTCCAGTGTCATGGAGCTGTGCAAAGGCTCTGATGCGTTCGACCTCGGAAGTCCGTGTGTGCGCGGATTATGGAGCGCAGCCCTGCCGACGCTCGTTGTTCTGGTCTTCCTCGTGTCGTCCATCGTTCGACGGCTCCTCCCGGACTCTGTTCGCCGTGCCATCTCCAAGCCGTTTGCGCCATATATGGCGGTGGAGGAAGCGCAAGCCCTGGACTTCCCGATACCAGGACACCCCCTCGTCCGAAATGACGAGGTAGATTCCACGACCGGGCGCCGACACTCGCTCTTTTTCGCCGTGCTCGGACTACTAGAGGTTTTCCTCTGGGGAGGCCAGGCAATACTATCTCTCATCTCCGGCAATCTCATCGACCCTCAAAGTATTCTTCTTGCTCTGTCCTGGTTGTACACCGTTCCCAAGGCGATTATCTCTCCATGTGCAACCGTTCCTTCCGAGCTACTCGCCATCTATGTGCTACACGGAATGGGTGGGATGCTGATACTTGGAGGATATCTCTTCGACTACGTTGCGGAAAAGACAGGTTTCCCGTCTCAACTTCTGATGATGGGGCTGTGTGCGAATACGATCATCGTTCTCTCCGTCCTGTGCACTGCTGCTCGTCTCCCAATCAATATGCCGCCACCAGGAGTGCCGACAGCGGAAATAGTGAGCCTCTTGTTTCCCGGATAACAAAAAATTTAATGGGATACAGGGGAAATCGGTCTCGCCTGAAGACTACACATCGTTCTGGGGCGCGGTGACATTTAGCTGGATATACCCGCTCATCAAACGCGTATGTGATTTTTTCCGCGGATATCTTTGCTGCCCTGACGGCTCAAGCAGGGAACAGAAACCACGCTCAATGAGGCGGATGTGTGGCCGCTGAGTCCCACCCTTCAGTCGAGGCCCGTTTTTGCGAATTTCTCGACTCTCCAGTTTTGTACCATCGGCGTCCAATTTCAACCCCACCTGACTTGGCTTCAGACATGGTAGCCTACTGCGTCGCATGTGCCGGCCTCACCGCTTTGTGGCGGCGAGCAAACCCATGGGTTTCAAATGACCCCCGACGTATTGTTCACATATACCGACCCATTTATTCATCGCAATCCTTCTTCTGCTTTGACGAATTGAACCTTGAAATTCGGTGTTTAATTTTACCCCGTTCACCATTTACTATGAGCCACAAAATAATGGTAGAGATCCGAAGGAATCCCATAAATTCTCCTCACCCTGACTCTACTATGTCCATTGACCCCAAAGCCAACCTGAGAGCGTGAGTGAGACGCTGGAGTTAGGGGCGCTGTGGCTATGCTATGCCGTGATGGCCGGCTCCCTCGATCACAGTTCGATCATACCGCCGGTACGCCGGCACGTCGTTATTTCGAACTCCCAAACGGACTCCGAATCAAAGCCTCCCCATTGGAATCTAAACTTAGTGGCACTATCAGTGTGGGTAAAAGTATCTCGGGATGCGTACCTTCACCCATCTAAGCTACTTCGTTGTCCACAGATAACTTGTCGCGAAATGCTCAACGCAGCCGGCCAGGCAGACGGTGAGGGTTATATCATGCCAGTATGTGGCCAGCACACGACACCGTGGAATAGCTCTTTAATTTTGCTGCTCTTCCCTCAGCCAGCAAGTGCGGCAGCAGACGAGTGCCAGCGGTACGCACCGGTCAGCTCACATTCCGGATAATTGACGAAAGACTTGTAAGACTGGATGACATGCACTCGGGGTTCCGTCAATACTTCGGTGGCCAGCTGTGTCCTGCCCCTATCGCCAAAGAGCGTCCGGGGAAGATTATAGATCTCGGGTGCGTGAAGCGCTATCCGTGTGAAGGCCCAGGCTCATGATGTGTTCTAGATGTGGAAGCGGTGCATGGTAACTAACACTGTTCGTGGAACGGGCCGGGAGGTTACAATTTTCTCACACAGGGCCATCCAAGCTGCAATTCAATTCCCGGACGCTGAAGTGCTCGCCGCAGACATATCCCCACTTCCAGACCGGTGAGAACGCGCCTTCAGTACGACGAGAGTTCCCGGGGCTGATATGTTGATATGCACACTGAGCACGTTGCCCTCGAATGTGGTCTTCGCGCGAGGGGACGTGACGAAAGAGCTGAACTTCGACCCGGAGACATTCGACATCGTCCACTGTCGGTTCGTCGTGGCCCACGTGCGCTGAATGACATATTTTATGTTGAGTCTCCTAATGCATGCATAGATCCAAAACGCGAGGGACGCCATCGAACGCGTAGCCCGCTTGGTGCGTCCGGGGGGTCTTCTACTTCTGGCAGACATGGACATGAGTCGTCTGCGCGATACCGCGGGGCCAACAGTTCATCGGGTCCTGTCGCGTTTTATGGAGTCCATGGCTGCCCGTGGAGCGGACGCCGAGATCGGCAAGAAATTGGAGGGTATCATTAGTTCGCTGGATTCGTTTGAGCGTGTCCACGCCGACAAGATAAGCGTTCCATGCTCTGGAACTAGCCCCGGTGAGTTCTACCAACGACGCAATCTCTAAGACTGAATTGTGCCCTAGACCACGATTCAGCGGCGAACACGTTGGGGCTGGCGATCAAGACGTCTATGACGCGAGTATTCGTCGATTTCGGCAGACGACACTCTGGCCAGGCTATCAGTGAAGATATGATCAAACATTTGACGAGGATCTCGCGCAGAGTGGGTGCGAGGCGACCTACTATTTTTGTTGCGCGCGCCGTTCCGCAAAATAAGGTGTATTGGAACATTGTAGGAAGTGAGAATTTGTAGGATATCTATGCACCCGATGCGGAGTGTTTCAACTTGCGTTGCAAACCAATGATGATACCATTCATAGAAATAAGAAATACGGCGGATCCAATGATTAAATTAAATGAAGCTCGAAGGCATCAATGGTCAACGTCCGGTGATGCTTCCCGAGTAATAAAATGAGTCCGTTCACCTGAAGAAGCACTTGAATGACGAGAGCTAATCGTTGAAAGCGGCAGTCGACGGATTCGTGGGAATGTTCGCAATGCCAGGACTTCTTATGGGCCCGAAGCTCGCTCCCGAGCATGCACCGTCCCTGCATCGACTCCATTAGCAACGAAATGCAACGAGCAGTGGCGAGGAATATTTACACGAAAAAGAAGCATTCCTGCCCGGAGTCGGGCCTGACGCTCGAGATGTTGTCGTTGAACGCGGCGGAGAAGTTGACGCACTCGCCGTTGGCGCCTCTGAACTTGGTGCAGGGCTCGACGAACGGTGCGTTTCCACAGACGAAGCTGAGGAGTGAGTCAGCATTACTTGCAGGGTTGCTTTTGGCCGATGTACACTGTGCCCTGGGCGCGAGACGACGGGGCGGTCTGGGGCAGCTATGAGCTCGTTGCAAAGATTAGAGACGATTTAGAGAGACTCACCTCGGGTGCCGGGATAGCGTAGATGAGGGGAATGAGTGTGAATAAGGCAGCAGTGAGTTTCATGTTGAATTCAGAGAAATGACACTGGGGGCAACCACCAGTGCATTCACTCTGACATGCATTACACGCATGTTGGGTGCAGGTGGAAATGCCCCTTCTGGGTGTTCTTTGATCAGACAAAGGCAGGCTTTGTTCCCATAAGCGAATTGTTTAAATGTTGATGGACTGAGCGAATAGCTCCGAGTGACTTGCTCGGGGGATGGGAAGGGTCGCTTGTGGATTTCGAGGTGATCTCTGGGTCTCTTTTTAGGGAGTACTATGGACATGATGTGAACTGTTTCCACTGGAGAAGATTTTTCTGCTCGCCTTTTTCAAAGTGCATATGGACCTGGTGTGGCACGGAATTTATGTAGAACGAAGATTCCACAACACGATCAACTGTCCGGAGTGCAGGAGGTTTATTCCTCTCGAGTAGCTTCGTTTTTAATGGGCCTCTAAATATAAATGCAACACAGCCATCACGGCGGCAGGGGCGCGCCGAACGGCATATTCGGCATCTGTGATCCATGCGAGCCATGTGACTCAGGGGCTGGCCCGGCGTTCTCCGGATTGGAATCTAAACTTAGTGACGCTATTAGTGCGGCTACAAGTTGTTGTTACAAAGGGGGTCCGATCGGGGTTTCCGCTTATTACCAATCAACTCTGCAGCACTGGGAATCATGTATTTGCAACGGGCAAAGATGCAAAGTCATACTTTACCCTGCTCGGAAGAGTTCTGTCTCTTCGGAATTTTGCAAATTGGCCGAGATGTTAAGCTATTCAGAGAGTTTGATGGTCACTTTATGAGTGTTTGCCAAATGATTGATAAAAGATTGGTAATCACTGCGATTCGCCCGCCAAAAGATTGGTAATAAGCTGGAAGTCCGATCGGACCCCCCTGATAGCCAACATACTTCAACAAGCGAGGCACGAGCTTCGCGTTGAAGTGTCTGTCTACGAGAGACTAGCTACAAGTACCTCGGGATCCGTCCGCGTAGCACCGTCACCATCTAAGCTACTCCGTTATCCAAAGACAACTTGTTGCGAAATGCTGAACACAGCCGGCCAGGCAAACGGCGAGGGTTATATCATGCTAGTACGTGGCCAGTATGCGAGACCGGGGAATAGCTTATTAATTGTGCTGCTCTGTCCTCAGCCAGCGAGTGTGGCAGCGGACGAGTGCCAGCGGTACGTAACGCTCAGCTCACCTTCTGGATAAATGATGACAGACCTGCAAGACTGGATGACATGCACGCGGGGTTCCGCCAATACTTCGGTGGCCAGCTGTGCCTTGGCCCCATCGCTGAAGAGCGTCCGGGAAAGATTATAGATTTTGGGTGCGTGAAGCGCTATCCGTGTGAAATCGCACGCGCTCATAATCCGTTCTAGATGTGGAAGCGGTGCATGGTAAACTAACACTGTTCGTGGAATGGGCCGGGAGATTGAAATTTTGTCTTGCAGGGCGATCCAAGCTGCAGTGCAATTCCCGGACGCTGAAGTGCTCGCCGTAGACATATCCCCACTTCCAGACCGGTGAGAACACGTCTTGAGTACGATGAGAATTCGCGAGGCTGACACGCACACTGTTGAGCACGTTACCCTCGAATGTGGTCTTCGCGCGAGCGGACGTGACGAAAGAGCTGAACTTCGACCCGAAGACATTCGACATCGTCCACTGTTGCCTCGTCGTGACCCACGTACTTTCAATGATATATTTCATGTTGAATCTCCCCTTAACTGAGGCACTGCGTATAGATCCAAAACGCGCGAGACGCCATCGAGCGCGTAGCCCGCTTGGTGCGCCCGGGGGGTCTTCTGCTTCTGGAAGACATGGACATGAGTCGTCTGCGCGAGACCGCGGGACCCACAGTTCATCGAATCGTGTCTCGCTTTATGGAGTCCATGGCTGCCCGCGGAGGGGACCCCGAGATATTGTGCCCTAGACCACGACTCAGCAGCGAACACATTGGGGCTGGCGGTAAAGACAAATGTGACGCGGGTATTCGTCGATTTCGTCAGACGGTACTCTGGCCAGGCTGTCAGTGAGGACCTGATCAAAAAATATGACGAGAATCTCGCACAGAGTGGGTGCGAAGCGACCTACTATTTTTGTTGGGCGCGCCGTTCCGTAGAATAATGTGTATTGCAGTATTGTATGAAGACAGAGTTTGTAGGATATCTATGCACCTGATGCGGAGTGTTTCACCTTACGTTTTAAATCGCCAACGATGAATCCATTCGCAGAATACAGTGCTTACAGCTTTTTGCGGAACTCAGGGCGCAGCCCATTTTTTATCGAATTTTGTTGTTTCCACAAGATCAGCCGCTTTGTGCTTAATTCTTGACTGATCCCCTTGAAAGGAGGACCAATCGGTTTGCATTTTGATTCCGGAGGGCACTGCAACCCCACAATCGTGCGTGTGCGGGCGAATTGGCTTTTTCGGCAAATTTCAAGGGGTCCACACAGAACAGCCATAGTATTAGCTAACTCATCCAATCGACCTAGATTGCGGATATGAGATACTTACATATGTCCCCGAGGGCTCCAAACCCTCGGATTGCGAATATACTTCGCGATTAAAATCTAATTTCAATCAATTTTCTACTCTACACCAAATATGGACTGTGATTGAGAAAGCTGATCTGAGCTCATGGGGCCCTCAGAGATACATGTGAGTGTAACATATCCAAAATTCAGGTCAATTGGATGATTGTAGCTAATACCACAGCTGTTCTGCGTGGACACCTCGAAATTGCCCAAAAAGGCAATTGTGATATCCCTGAGGGTTTCGCTGGTTCAGAGCCCTCTGGAATCGAAGTGGAAATCAATTGGTCCTACTCTCAAGGGGAACAACAGAATTGAGCTCACAACAGCCAATCTCGTGAAAACATCAAAATTTGATGAAAAACGGACCGCGCCCTAAGTTCCGCAAAGAGCTGTAAGAACTACGGCGGCTCTAATTATTAAATTGAATGAGGCTCGAAGGCATCAATGATCAACGTCCGGCCATCCTTTCCAAATTTCTTCCGAGTAATAAAATCCTTTCACCCGAAGAAGCACCTGAATGACGAGAGCTGGTCGTTGAAGGCGGCAGTCGACGCAATTCCGGGACTTCGGACCAGCCCGAAGCTCACTCCCGAGCATGCACCATCCCTGCATCGACTCCATTAGCCACGAAATGCAACGAGACAGTGGCGAGGAATATTTACACGAAAAAAAAAAAAGCATTCCTGCCCGGAGTCGGGCCCGACGCTCAAGATGTTGTTGAACGCGGCGGAGAAGTTGACTCGCCGCTGGCGCCTCTGAACTTGGTGTAGGGCTCGACTAACGATGCGTTTTCACAGACGAGGCTGGGGAGTAAGAGTCAGCATTACTTGCAGGGTTGCTTTTGGCCGGCGTACACTGCGCCCTGGGCGCGGGACGACAGGGCGGGCTGGGGAAGCTATATGAGCTCGTTGCAAAGATTGGAGACGATTTAGAGAGACTCAGCTCGGGCGCCTGGATAGCACAGACGCAGGGAATGAGCCCGAATACAGTAAGGCAGCGGTGAATTTCAT
>JARJLE010000411.1:0-44845 GCA_029289555.1 Mycena latifolia | reverse complement strand
CCTGGTAGCGAAACCTGGCTCCGCTCGGCGCGCTACCACCTCTTGTGGACCTCACCCGTGCGTTCAATGCCACCTCTCCTCTCCTCGTCCTCGTATCTGAGTCCGCTGCAGTGCACCTCGGCGGCGCGCACGAAGCGCGCTTCCTCGCGCTCCTCAACCACCCCCTCTGCACATTCGCATTGGCGGTGCGCAAGATGTGGGTTCTCCCCATGCAGGAGCGGGCGCTGGCGAAAGACGTCGACGCCACCCTCACGCAGCTCGCGAAGCTCACGGGCGTGCGCACGCTGCCCTGCACCCCCGCAGAAAATCATCCCCCGCGTGCACGCGCTCGCGTGCCGCCGCGTCCTTCCAGGGCGTGACGGAGCTGGTGATGATGCTGCGCTTCCCCGCGCAGGCGGACGCGCTGGGGTTCGTGTGCGCGTTCCCCGCGCTGGAGGCGCTGCACTTCGAGTGCGTGCGCACGCCGCCCGGCGAGGTGCCACCTGCGGAGCTCAGGCTGCCTGTGGGCTGCGGAGCGTGGTGTTGCACGGGGTGCGGGGGCACGAGCGGTGGTTCGCGGACAACCGCGTGGAGCACCTGGCGGAGCTGAGCGTCGAGAAGGTGCGCGCGCAGGAGGACAAGGCGCGGCTCGACGAGCTGCTTGCGCTCTTCGGTGCGGGGTTGAGGCGCCTGACGCTGCGCTTCGAGCCGCTGAAGAATGAGGACGAGGTGACAGTGGACCTGCGGCACAGCACCGCGCTGCGCGTCCTCGAGCTCGACCTTTCGGCGCTCACGCGGAAACACATCTTCCCCGCGCTCGCGAGCCTCCGCGCGCCGCACATCGAGCGCATCGTGTGGCGCAACCGCAGAGTGCTCGGCGGGGACGCAGAGGTGTGGGCGGGCTTGGACGCGCTGCTTGTGGACCAAGAGGCGTTCCCCGCGCTCACTAAGTTCGAGGTGGTGGCGGGGAAGGGTAGGGGGAGAGGCTGAATCCAAGGTTGTGGATGCCGAGGTGCAAGGCGAGGGGGATTCTTGGGGGGAGGTTGATATTATTCTTAGCTTTTGATAAATTCGTTTTAATATTCTCCTCCTCTTCGCGAAATCGTCCGTCCTCTGCGACGCGTCAGGACGCGCTCAACACGCTCGACGCATGACATGACGAGAGTTTAATATTTAATCCCCAACCACGATCTTAATCGACTTTCCGAAGTCGGTTTCAAAAATCAGACGCAAGTTTCAAATTCTCTAGTCGGTTTGGGCTGGTAATATTCCACAGCGCGTTTTATATATGTGGCTGCCATCTTGAGCAAAAAAAAAAAAAAAACCCCACGTTCAAGTTTGGATACTACGTGCGAAGAATTTCGGTTCCCTGGAACACAGGCGTCGCTTCCTATCCGTTTGATACAGAGAAGAAGTCGCGGCGGATAGACGGGAATTAATACTACATAACGAAGCGCCCCAACTTGGCTTGGACTCGACTCGGATCATGATGCATGATGGTCCGAGTGGGAAGTTACAGTACCCTGCCAAAAGAAAGAGGCAACTCTGTGAAGACGAAGGAAAATACTGAGAATTCGGGGTCCTTCATTGCCGACCGAAATTATTATATCCAGAGGAGGAGGAGGTCGAGATCGCTAGATCAGATGGCGATCAAGCTGATACAGACGAACGGGCTCATGTGACATCATCATCTTTTGCTTCGGACTGCCACTCAAAACTTTGAAATGCCAGTGGGGTTGTTCTTCGCAAAGAATCCGTCTCGCAGCACCGGAACTCTCTCACGCCTGTATCCTCTCTGCGTCAGGCCCTTCTGCGCACCCTACACGCGTCCGTCTGCGCGGTTCTGCCCAGCGTTGGCGCGCCGTCGCGGGGTTTACGGCAGTCCAGTTCTGATGTCTCTGTTTTCTTCTCTCTGGGTTTTACTTGGTATAATATTCGACGCGATTTTCAGTCATGCGTTTAACGTGGTGCTTCTCGACATCTAACGTGCTGCTTCGCGTCTAAAGTGGTGCTTCTACTTGTTCGGACGTTCGATTCTCCGGGCTTCTCGTTAGGTAATTCAGGAAATGAGATACCCCAAATGCGCAAATATATTCAGGAGGGATGATTCCCTACATCTCACATGTCATTAACCTCTTTCGGACGACCAGACGGAATTGAATATAAAATCGCCGCGTTTTCTCTTCGTCTTCCCCCACTCCTCAGTTGCCCTTCACGATGATCCCACTCTACGCCCCCGTCGCTGCGTGGTGGAAGGTACGTTTGACGGATTGGGGCTGTTCCACGACTGAAATTTGTTGCAGCTCCCCACTCTTCTCGCCTTGTTCTATCTTGCCGTGACCCGCACCCGTGCTTTTCACAAACAACTTGTTCGACACTTACGGCGATCACCCATGGCCCGTCAAAGACTGCACCGGCGTAAATACAGGTCGGTCGCGTCGCGTTTTCATTGAATGTCGACTTACCGCAATTTAGCCGCACGGACTCCTCGACGGATCCTGCAACAACCTGGAACACCCTGCATGGGGCGCAGCCGGTACCCGCTTCGGACGCTACGTGCCAATCGACAAAACCTACAGCGAAGACAAGACATTGTATACTCCAAACCCGCGCACGATCAGCCAAGAACTCTTCAAGCGCAAGAGCTTCGTTCCGGCGACGTCTGTCAACCTTCTTGCGTCTGGTTCGCCATCGTCCTATTGTCTTGGATTTGTAACTAACCCCCCCATCTTAGCGTGGATCCAATTCCAGACCCACGACTGGTTCGCAATTGCTCTCTTCATGCTCGGACCCTGTAACTAACGATCTGCAGGTTCAGCCATGGCGAGTTCAACGACCCCCACAGCCTCATGGTTTTCGATCTTCCAGAGAACGACTCGCTGCGCGCCGAGGGACATACCAACATAACAGTTCGCCGCACCATCAAGGAGGTTCACCCCGACCGTCCGAACACGTACACCAACATCAATACCCATTGGTGGGATCTCAGCCAAATTTATGGTTCTGACGAGGCGACGAATAAGAAGTTACGCTCTTACGAAGACGGCAAGATGAAGGTCGATACCGACAATCTCCTCCCTGTCGGTGACGACGGCCTGGATATCACCGGCTTGAACGATAACTGGTGGGCCGGCTTGTCGGTGATGCACAATATCTGGACCAGGGAACACAACTTGGTTTGCGACATGTTCAAGAAGAAGTATGTCTCCATCTTTATTATCGCTGCTTGTCCGTCAAGCTGAGCTGTGCGTGTAGCCATCCAGACTGGACCGACACCGAGATATACGACCACGCGCGCCTCGTCACCACCGCACTCAACGCCAAGATTCACACTGTCGAGTGGACACCTGCTCTCCTGCAGACCGAGGTCCTCGATATCGCTATGCGGAGCAACTGGGACGGGCTGAAGGCTCTCTGGGCCAAGTACGGCCCCGGTGGCCAGAAGCGCAGCAGTATTGACAATATGAAGCCCGCACGCGAGTTGCCCGAGCTCGTCAGCAGGGAGCTCATCCGAGCTTGGCACGGCATCATCGGCGGCGACACCCACTTTGCGGGCCGTACCGTTCTCGCACAGCGAGGAGTTCGTCAGCATCTACCGTTTCCACTCGCTCCTCCAGGACACGCTCGAGATCCGCGACCGTCACACCGGCGAGTCCACGGGCAAGAAGTACTCTATCCCGGAGTATGCGTTCCGTGGCGCGCAGGACGTCATCCGCGGCAACGACTTCAGCGACGTCGTGTTCACGTTCGGCGTCGACCACCCTGGTGCAATGGTGCGTTACATATTTGTACAATAGAGCGCTCGTTCACGTCGTAGCATACAGGTCTTGAACAACTACCCCGCGGGGATGCTCCACCTCACGAAGCCTGGACAGCCGTACAACCCCATCGACATGGGTGTGGTCGACATTCTCCGCGATCGCGAGCGCGGCGTCCCCCGCTACAACCAGTTCTGCCGCCTCTTCTCGCTCATCCCCCCCAAGACCATGGACGACCTCTCGGACGACAAGGACGTGGTCGCGGCACTGCGCAAAGTGTACGGCGATGACGTGGAGAGCGTCGATCTACTCGTGGGCTCGCTCGCCGAAAGCCCGCGCCCCACGGGATTTGCGTTCAGCAACGCGCAGTTCCAGGCGTTCATCCTCGCTGCGTCGCGCCGCCTACTCACGGACCGCTTCTTCACGACCGACTACACTGCAGAAGTAGTAAGCTTTGTTCTCCCACTTTCACGTATATATACTGATATTCTGATCTAGTACACGCAAGATGGCCTCGACTGGATCGCCAATTCGGACTTTAGCGCCGTCGTTGCGCGCACCGTCCCCGAGCTCGAGTCGGCGGTGCCCTCGGCGACAACCGCAACGCGTTTACGCCGTGGCCCCAGGCTCAGGCTCCTCCCTCTTCATCCAGCTCTCTCGGTTCTTCATTCGACTCGTTTTCCCCCATGCAAGAACCTCTTGGTGATTTTGCTGATATTAGCGCTATGTTGTCGCATTTGGACCTTTGAGCTTTCTTGTTATCGTATCGTATCAACGCGTCGTCTCGCATTGTATCACCGCTTGAAATTGCAATGAAATAAATCTTGGCCAGCAGCATAATAACCGTTTATTCTGCAAATTTCATTATTTCATTTTGGGAGTACGAAATATGAGCATCTGGTTCGACGGCCCACGTCCCAAGTATGTAGCAGTGACTGTCGACTGAAAAGTTGAAGTGGCGTTTGGATTGGAATTAATTGGGAATATATCTCCCGCGAATTGTGACGCGTCAAGACGCGCTCAACACGCTCGGCGCATGACATGATGAATGTTTAATCCACGGGGGATTAAATATTTGTGGCGGAGCCAACCAATATTGATAGCCAACTCAGACTTCCAACGCGCCTCAACGTAATTCGCCTTTCGCCGCGCCACCGTTGATTAAACATCGCTCTCCTCCCTAAAAAATTACCAGCTCATCTACTCGCGGGACGCGTCTGACGCGTCCCGACGCGTATGTGACCATCGCGCGGTCACCTCGTACCCGTGACCGGCAATTGCCGCATACCCACTCTTGGCAAATTCACACTGGCGCGGTCACGACGCTCGTCGCCGTCCCGCTCGCCGTCGCCGCCACCGGGCGCGGTGCCCACCGACGCCCATACCCACCGCCAACGACAGCCGCGCAGCCCCGAAAGCGGGTGCCGGACGTCGTGCTCGTCGACTGGAGCACATCATACCAGGGCGGCGAGTCGTCCTCGCCGTCCCGCAGCGACGACGACGACGACGAGTCCGACGACGACGACCCCCGCGGCAGGGTACGACTACCGGTGAAATCCAGGCGCGTAGACCCCGCCCCCCCGCGTCTCCTTCACCCGCTCGCGCTCCCCGCGCCCAAGGCCGCTGCAGCCCGCACTCTCCCCCATCGTCTCCCTCTTCCACCGCCGCAAGCTCGTTATCGAGCGCACGGCCATGCTACCCGGCCACCTCGACGCCCATTTCCGAATACCCTGGACCCGCCGGCGGTGTGATTTTCGATAGACTCGCGCCGCGCAGGCGAGTCGCTCGTTCTCCTCGCCTCGTTGCTCCTCGCCACCCTCAAGATCGCCCATGCACCCGGAGAGCTGACGTACAATACCTCCATGGCCGCCGAGCTCGCCGCCCTCCTCGCCGCCGCCCTTGCTCATCTTGCATACACATACGGCACCGTCGCAGACCGCACCGCCCCGATCACCCCAAAGCCGCCACCGCCAGTCTTGCCGCCCGCCCCGCACGCGCGGCGCAAGCCCGACGACAAGTTCGGCTTCATCTGGATGTCCGTCCCCAAAAACTACAGGTCCGTCTTGCTGCGGCCTCACGTCACGGCGCTGACGCGTTGATAACAGAGACTCGGGCGACGACGGCATCCTCACCGCGCTGCTCCTGGGCCCGCTCATCGCCGCCGCCCTCCTCTGCTGCTCGCTCGATGCACCCCACTCGACGGACGGCGATGGGCTCCCGCCGGGCTGGGCGATCGAACCGCCCATGCGCCTCCCCGCCCGGAACGCGCGTGCGTTAGAGCCGACCGCGGCGCTCCTCCGCGGGCGCTACAACCTGCTGTCCCTCGCGACGCTCACGAGCGCCATCCTGCTGCTCCACGTGTGCGCGTCGCGCTGGCTCGAGGACCGCTGCGTGCGCGCCGTCGCGAGCGCCAACGGGATCCCTGCAACCGAGGGCGAGCGCCGCTCCGTCCCGCGGAGCGAGGGCTGGCGCGGCCTGTACTTCGTGCTCTTCACGCTCGGCGTGAGCGCGGCGTTCTTCGCGCTGCGCGTCGGGCTGGAGTATTTTGGGCTCGGCCTCTGGCAGCGTGCGTGCTGTCTGTCTCCCGCCTTCTGTGGCGCACTGACGGTTCATGTAGATCTGAGCTTATTTGACGTCATCGTGAGCGCGCTGTTCTACCAGTTCACGCTGTACGTCGCGCTGCGCATGGCGCACCGCGGGTTCACGCTCGGCGAGCTGGGCCTCGTGTGCTTTGGCGGCACCGCCGTGTTCATGGAGTTCCTCAACATCACCATCGCGCGGGTGCGTCGCCCCCTCTTCTTCGTCGTTCATCCACTAATGCTGAATGGCCGCAGATGTGGCCAGTCACGACGCCGTACATCAAGACCTACCGCCTCCCCACCCCGCTCGTCATATTCCAGACCGCGCTCATCGCGGGGCCGTTCGTCACGGGCTTCGTGCTCGCGCCCTTCCTCGTGCTCTCGCGGCACGCCGCGCAGACGCCCGTGCGCCGCCGGCGGCGCCCCCAGAGCGCGCAGAACGCCCTCTCCACGCGGCGCCGCCTCGCGCTCGCGTTCCTCGCGGGCGCGGCGCTCGTCATCTTAGGACCGCTTGGGCTCTGGACGCGGTGGTGTCTCGGCGGAAGGGATCCGTGGATGTGGGTGCTCCGGTGGGTTGTCAGCAGGAGGAGAAGGGTGGCGCTGGTGGGGTGGTGGGGCGCGCTCGGGGGCGTGAGCGTCGCGGGGTGGACGAGGCAGCTCGCGAGGACGCGGCGCGCGGCGGGGATTGGGATCAGTTTGAGTCTGAATGGGAGCGGGGGGACGGCGCCGGGTATGGGCATGGGGTTGGGCGCGAATATGGGCGGGGCGTTGGGCATGGGCATGGGCGGGGCGGGCGCGGGCGACGCGTCGCCGACGAGCGCGCTGTTCGCGGCGTCGGGCGAGCTGCTCGACCGCGCGCCGACGCTCGGCCTGAACGCGCGGCGCAAGTTCTTCCACGCGCTGGTGGTCGTGATGTTCGTCCCCGGCGTGGCGTTTGATGTGCGTTCCCTTCTCCCTTCCCTCTTTTTCCTTCCCATTCCTTCCTTCCGTCCTTCCATCCCGCTTGTCTCCCTATTTATTTACTATCACACGCACGTACTGACGCCTGCTTAGCCCGCCTTCACGCACCTCGCCTTCAGCGCCGCCTTTGCTCTATTCGTCTTCGCCGAGTACGTGCGCTACTTTGCGATCTATCCGTTCGGCGCGGCGGTGCACCTGTTCATGAACGAGTTCCTCGACACCAAGGACGGGGGCACCGCGATCGTGAGCCATTTCTATCTGTTGACCGGGTGCGCGGGGGCGCTGTGGCTCGAGGGGTGCGGCTCTCCTTACTCTCTCTCTTCCCTACCTAATTTTGTATATTCAAAAGGCCCGCCCCGCCACTACTTCAGTTCACGGGCGTGCTGGTGCTGGGGATCGGGGACGCGCTGGCGAGCATCGTGGGCAAGCGGCACGGGCGGCACGTGTGGTCGCCGACGACGCTCAAGACGCTCGAGGGCAGCGGCGCGTTCACGCTCTCGGTCGTCGCGTCCGCGTGGGCGCTCCGCGTGTGTGGGCTCGTCGCGCCGTTTTCGGTGCGTTTTCCTCCCTCCCCCATTCCTTCCTTTACTTTATTTTATTTTATTAAACTGAACTAATCTGATTTTGGGCAGACACCGCGCTACGTGCTGGTCGTCGCGCTCGCGTCGGTGCTCGAGGCGCTGTCGGACCAGAACGACAACCTCACGCTGCCGCTGTACACGTGGAGCGCGCTCGTCCTCGTCGGGGTCGGGGTCGGGGTCTGATTCTCGCTCGGAGTTTTCTGAGTTTCATTTCGGTATCTTAATTTATATCATGATCAAAAGGCGCTACACATACGCAGATATCCACACACTACATATACACACACTACAGGCTACAGGGCGCGCTGCATATATAGGATAGTCACATAGACGCGGACGGTTTTCTCTCTCTTTTTAAAATGCGTTTGCTTTTGTTGTAAGGTACATACATACGTAAGGGATTCCGGAAAGATATGGGATGTCGTGCGTGCGTGCGTCGGGTGCCACAAACTGGACTGGACTCCACAACCTGGTGGTGGTTCCTGGGCTACGGGGGCGGGCAATCGGGCGAGCGTGTTCATCGGACTGGGGCGGCCGCACATCACATACTCCAGACTCGATGGCGACCGCAGCGCTGGTGGTTCCTGGAGGGCGTGTCAGCACTGGGTAAACTCGAGTCCCTTGCGATGCGACGCGTCGAACTCGAGGATCATGCGAGGCGTCGAACTTGCGTGGACCGACTGCGGAAATGGGAGATCGTCGTCTCAGTTCTCAAACGCGGTATCAGCTTGCGACGAACTTGGAGATCTCGAACTCGAGGCTCGTGCGATGCCTCGCTTGGACCGACTGCGGAATTGCAGATCACCGTCTCAGAGCCTCAGGCGCGGGTTCGCGCAAGTTTCACGATGCGGTTGCGCAGCAGTGGAGCGCGCGCGCGTTGTCGGTTTCATTCTTCGAGGGTAGATGAAACGCGCCCCCGTCGCGGAGAGGATCGTCTGAGGTCGAAGCTGGCGGGCGCGGACGCCGGTCGGGAATTAAAATTTGAAGCAATTATTGCCGTTTTCAGAATAATTGGCGACTTTGTGACTTTTTGCGCATTTGGCGAACGCAGCATCGGCGGCCTATAACTCAACAACCACTGCACCGAATCACTGGAGACCAGCACCGTTGGAAAGCCCTCGTCTAGGCACAACGCCTTGTCGAAAAATGCGATCGATTTCGCGTTTGGAAGTTGAGACAGACAGGTCTTGATGACGGCCAGAGGCGCGCCGTTGTGGCCGGGAGAATGGGATCAGTTTCAACGGGTAAGGAAATAAATAAATGGGTTACAGGGATGCAAGGTTGGACAGCCGCTCGATATGCTTCTACGCCTCGTCGTTGATCACAGCGGGGTCTGTATAGTCACCGCCGTGCACGACGCGATGACAGACATGCGCGATTTTCGTGGAATCAATGTCTGCTTCCTCGTTGAGGCAGCCGAGAAAATGTGCGCGAAGGCGGAAGCGTGGTCGCGAACGGCTGGCGGTTCTTCGTCCTTGGTGGAACCTCCTACAACTCTGAACGAGAATTTTGTAGGCGGGGCAGAGATGACTGAGGAAGCCAGTATCAGTTCGACTGGTTCAACAGCGGGCAAGACGTGGTACAGGCATATCTTGAGAGAGGAGGACCGCGCATTAACAGATAGTACGAGATTATTGATAGATGGCATGAGGTGTCGAAGTAGGATTCGGAAACAAGAGCATCCCTAACTGTCAGCGCATGTCGCGCACCGAAGTAGAAGCGGCAGCTGTCGCGGGAGTTGCAGCAGACGTATTTCACGACGACCAACTTGATGCACTGGCAAGCACCTTGCCCTCTTTTTGAACTGGGGGTCGGGCGGTATGTCGGGGAGAAGACCGTGGAAGGGAATACAGGTCAAGGCGGAGAAGGTACCAACTATGGGCGGACGCTAGGGAATAAACCGCGCGTACACGCACAGACGAGGGATACGAGGTGTTTCTCGTCTTCTGAGACATGACCAGGACTGCCCCGAGCCAGGCTCAAACTGCTCAAAATGCCGCGCTGCCCGACCTCTCCCACGCGCATGCTTGGGTGCGTCCCACGACGGTAGACAGTACGGGTAGCCCAAACCAAAAGCGCGTGCGAGGTATACGCACCGAATCTGAATGCTCTCCACGTCAGTTGGGCGCGGACAGCAAGCATGCAGATGACGAGTGCCACAACAGACGACACAAATCCCAATTGAGAGGTACACACCCGTGCAAAGCTTGGAGGAGACGGGAAAACACAGGGGACATGTTCTAAAAATTTGCGGCCGTAAAATTTGAAACATTAAACAAGTCCGTCCATATCTTCCCCCGCCGGGTATGGTTTGAGTCTCCAGTTCAGGATGTTCGCGACGTCCTTCAGACAGGCAGCCGATTTCGCATCGAAAACATCTCCTTTCGGCCATGGCGCCTCCATCGACTTCATCGTGGACACGTCAACGCCAGCTTGCTTGATAAAGTGGGTTGGTGGGGTCGTCGACAAATGTCTCGAGAGTCCAGCGATCCCCAGGGCCATCTCGTCAGATGTTTTTGCTATGAATCAAGTTAATCGATAGGTCTGCTTTATGCAAGCTGCGTGTAGTACCGTCTATCAGAGGATCCAGCAGACAACAGCTGGCGGACCCGTCGTCCGATGGGAGCAGACTTGCCAAAGACCAGAGGTCGTACCCGTTGTTTAGACGATCTTTACCGTCTGCAAAAACTTGCTTTTTTCCGTATATGCGGATAATTGACTGCGAAAACCAGATAAGAACCGGTTGAGACAGATGGTCTGAAGAATACTCTTACCTTGAGAGTCAATTTCTCCGGGACGGCCACGTCCGGGTGACGCATCTTCCAAGGTAGGAGGTCATCATGGGGTTCGAGACAACAACCCCACGCAAGTTGTTCTTCCATCCAGTGCCCAGCCTCGCCCTTGAGAGGTTTCGCCTTCTCGCGCGGTCGGGTGGGCGTTGTCGGCGCCGACGTCGAGGCCGATTGGACTACTCCTCTCTGTTTTTGAGGCGTGGTGGGGAGTGACTGCGATTTGGAGGGGACTAAGCCCGGATTGTTCGGTGAAGGTGGTGGCGGCCGCGCCGACGTCGAGGCTGATGGGGGTAGTCTTCTCTGTTTTTGAGGCGTGGTCGGCAGGGATTGTGAACGGGAAGGGACCAAGCCCGAATTTGTCGGCGAGGGCGGCGGCGGCCCGATCCAGCGCGTCTTCTGGGCGTGGTTCGCCGACTGTAGGCGAGGAGGGGTTGCTTTTTCCCAAGCCTCGGTAAAGGCCTACGATCGAAGCGTATTAATGATAGCTTCTGGATTGCGTGAATGAAGTGCGCACCCTTTCCCGGACGAGGTGCATAACCTCGTGGGTCAGGACCCAAACCGCCCATATGAAGGGAATCCGGTACCGAGGGTCTTTTTCCCCCCAGAGCGCGCGCTGAGTGAAGAGATGGTACATTCGCTGAATATACTTAGGTCAGTACATAATCGCCTACACTGACTTGGGTCGCATACTTCAGCCCGTATATCAATCCGGACCGGTTTGAGGTCGACGGGTGCGTCGGGGGCCGGGTCGGCAGACCTTACGACACGAGCCTCCTCGTCGAGGCCCTCGACGAGGTCAATCTGGGGGAGGCCGCGCAGGGACTCTTCCGCAAAGCGAACATCGTCGTCCGACAAAGGTGCATCCAAATCGTCGTCGAGAGGGTTCGCCGAGCGCCTGAGCGACAGCGCGACGAGCTTTAGCACTGCGGCTCCTTGAAAGATGAGCTGTGTTTGTGCGGAGACCTCTCGCAGGACGCCCGCCTCGACCTCCGTTGCCAATCGCCTAGGCGAGCGATCGTCATCCGCCCTGTAGATCCTAAAAGTCTTCTGAGGATATGCGGGATGCGCAGGACGCGCGGGCGGGGAAGGCATGGTGGTAGAGAGAGAGACGGTAAAAGGGGCGTTATTGAACTCCGATCCACCTTAGGTAAGCAAACCACATAGAATGCGAATCTCATTGCCCACCGCACCGAGTGCCTCGTCAGATAGAGGACTAGCATAAATTATATAGACCTAGCGAGCACTCCTAGCGCAACAATGAACCGACGGCCTTGATAGTAACGGATGCGCTCCAGGTCTTCGAAGCTACTCGCGCGAGACTCTTCATGCCAATAGGAGCGCTCTGAGCCCAAGGTCCATTCCGGCATGGAGGGCTTGACGGTGGGTGCGAGTCGTGTTAGATCGAGTGCAGCCTCCCGCCCGTGCCCGTTGTCTCAATGTTGCCAGGCAATATATCAACTTCGGACAGCTTCGTCGTAGGCGACGTGAAGATGTTCCACACTTTCAACCTGCGACGCATCAATTCAAGAGAGTTAAGAGGAGGACAATGCGCACCCTGGCCAGCGGCCTGGCCCTCGCGAGATTGAGCGCCAGGAATATCAACTAAGCGGTGCCGCTTCGGAAAGCGAATGGTTTGGAGTGAACTTCACTGAAGGCCTCCAACATCCGCAGGGACGCTCCAAGACGAGAGGAGACCTAGAGGGAAATATACGAGAGGCTAATGGGGCTGATACACGTAGGGATCCAAATGGGGCGGCGCCCACAGAATACTGGCGGTGACTGGGTAGTTCTTGAAGTTGTACACCGAAGAATATCGATACGTTGGACTCGGAGGTGGGACCTCTGACGCCAAAATTTACAAACCCTTTGACCTACCAGGCAAAGTGATGCGCTGATCAAAAGCTGTCGTTGATTGCGGGCCGCGGCGTGAGAACGAGGCACACCGAATCAACACCGCATAAAGGAAAATTTCAACCTACTATTGAGTCCAATGGGTCTGGATTTTTGAGGCAGTTAGATGTATACAACTGTTACCTTGCTTTAGTAAGGTCCCCCTGCCTCAAAATTTGACGTCCGAAATCTGCCATTTATCTACATCTGTAAACACTGTCCGTGCTAACAACACCAAATACTACGGTATCTCGAGGTTTTCCCCCCCTTTACTGGGTATCCCAGAAAGGAAAAATCACAAAAATCACCCCGACAAAGAGGATTCAGAGGGATTTCAAAGGCATCCAGTCTTGCCTATTCTGTAAGGGTCCAAATGTGCTAGAATCATTTTTCTCTGCGCGCTTCGCGCGCCCACGGTAACTCAGAGGCGGATGTAAAGTATTTATAGCCCAAAGAATATGAGGGTTCGTTTGTATAAAAAACCGCGAAAGAGGCCCAGCGCGCGCGAAAGAGTTTTGCACCGCGCGCGAAAGAAAAGTACGTCAGACAGCCTGTGTCATCAAGCCGTAGGCAAGCCGAGTGGCTGTGTGACACCCACAAAATTAATATACACACAAGTATTAGCGCTATCAATCGTATCTTCGTATCTCCATGCAGAGCCTACGCGTGGATGTGTTAATATACCTCCTGAGGCTTTCAATGCTGAATATGCATACACCATGATATGTGCGCCAAAAATGTGTGAAAAAAGACTGCCGTTCGACATTAATGTTGGTATGCAGCATCATCTGTGCCATACTCAAGTTGCCTCTCTTTCTTCCTCTTAGTTTTGGTCACTACTGCCCTGACTCCCGTGTTAGGAAAGTCGATATGAACTTAGGGAGGACCGCTCAATCTAATCTAATTTAATCTAATCTAATCATATTATCTTATCTGGTTGATCAACCTTGGCCGACTCGAACCTTAAAATCAAGTTGAAATTCTGACCTGTTGGTGAAAAATTGTGTCTTGGAAGACAACTGATTCGCTTTCCCGCGGACTCCTCAATTGGAGCATGATGACCAGCTTCCCCGGTCAGGATTACGATATCAACTTAAGGTCGAGGTTCCAGATCACTGAAATTTGACTGAAATCCGCGGAGACTGCACAAAGGGGGGCGATACCGTTGGTTTGTCGCTGTCTTTAATCTGAAATAGAACAATTAGTCGACGTTCTTTCGCGCGCGCAATTGCTATCTTTCGCGCGCGCATTGATCTCTTTCGCGCGCGCCGGAATCTCTTTCGCGCGCGGATTTTGATTTTTTATACAAAAGAACCATCATAAAAGAACACTTAGATCTGGCTATTCTATGGTAGAAATAATCTGAGCTTGGTAAGAGCAATAAGGTCTGACATTACATGTAACCACTGGGAAGTAACAGGAACCAGTGTCCCAGATTCAATTGAGATCTGGGGCAATTGTTGTGCCAACGGGATTGAAGCCTACGAGGGCCTGCAGAGCGACAAAAAAAATTGGGAATTTTTTGCGGGTGCTAAATTACCTCATCTCTAACTCTGGGAGCGGTCAATACTATAGGGCGGGGCAAAACGAGGCAGAACGGAGGAGAATGCAGGTGGGTTCGGCATGTTCCCGGTCGTGACTGATGTGACATGGTAGATAACATGTCACAATGTTACCTGCCGACTCACAATTTCGACAGTTTTGAGGATCGAAAATATCATCTGTGCACACAGGACACATTATATGTGCTTCAGACTGTCCCCCGAATATTTTGGAGATTTTAGGTACCGTTCTGAGCTACACTGTTCCGAGGGAGGAGCAGGAATCGCCATGGATTCGGGGTTCGAGCGCTCGCAGTACTGTCTTGAAACAGATACTCATTCAGCAGTGAATATTTGCTGGTCTCCGGGGGTCGATGCGCCGGAAGAGGTAATGGAGATGGCTCAAATGGGGCAGGAAAAAAACTCAGGAACGCCTGGATCAAGTCTGGATTCATAATTCTCCAGTCCCCTTGCGTGACTTGAGCAACTGAGCAGGAACCCCCAGAAAATAAAACCGAGTAACCCCGAGGGAGCGGTCCATGCGGTCCTACACATGTACCCGGGGGTGGTGCGCACTGCGCGCGTTTCATCCTGCCCCGGTCGCTATCCAGCTTTGCTGCGTTCCTGGTCGTCCAAGTCGTCAAGTGTTCAGTGCAGAAGCAAGCCAAGCCAAATCCATGTGAATGCGGAGACACGGTGACTTGCCTCGAAATTTCAACGCGACAAAGTGAAATTGCTGTGAAATTCACGCGTACTTGCCGCCGGCAACCTTAACGGAAACTAATTAACTTGTGGAAATTCATGCTCGATATCTGCAGGCTTGAATATTCCGTGAAAAATGCTTGAATTCGAGGAGACTTTCGCAATCTTTCGAGACGGTCTGGCCCGGGTGAACGGTGAGCAGGCTTGGCCGACGGGAGAAATAAAACATAAGCTTTCTGTGGGAACGCGTCTCAATGGGGAGTTATGAGAATTCTGAGGAATTCTGTTTCTGGCGATCGTCGCGATCGCGATCTCATCTCGCAAATCTCCAGATCTCATCGACCGATCCTCCATTCTTTGGAAAAAAGATTGGCCGAGCCGGTCCCCGGGAAAGCCAAGCCAAGGCACGCGCGATTCGAATGTGAACCAAGTCCTAAACTGGTCGTGAATGTATGAAAGGTACAGAATAGTTAATGCTACAATATGGTTCCCGTTAGACTGAACCGCGATATGAGTATGTGCTTTATGCTCTGGAATTGAGTATGAGAGTATGCAAAATAGGTGGTCAAAGTGAGCGAGAGAGAGGGAGGGAGAAACAAAGAAAGAAAGAGAGAACTGCCAATGTCATGACACCCCAAGCTTTGAAAACATCTCGTCCAGGGTCTTGAATGCCACCGGTTTTACCAGACTGGGAGGCAACACGTCAGTAACGCTGGATCCACACAGCGACCGGAAGACACACTATCCGTCCACGCCCGCCTCGAATGCCTTCCGCTTGTCTTCAAGCGAAGACATCCCGGTAAGCGCCAGTATTCGTGTTGGCTTCCAGTTCGGGTCTTCCACCAGCCATCGCGCCTCCAATTGACGTATCTCGGTCGTAGCCCCAAGACCTGTATTCCCGCTCAATGAATGATCTCCACGACACACTTGTGATCACAAACCATCAAGAATAGGCATTGACATGTCCAATAGCACGACACTGAAGAACCCAGGTCAGTCAGATCCTCGGAGATGCCCAGACAAAGTGCCCAACGCACTCGAAAGGCCCATCCTCCTCGTACACACTCACGCCATTACGCCCATCGACAGCGTCCCGATAGTCGTAGCCCTGCCAAAGACAAGTTAGAAAGGACATTCAGTATTCTTAGTCGAGCGAACCCGAGTCGTGAGCCATTTAACGCTAAGGTACAGTGTCAGAAGAAAGGTACGGCATATGTCCAAAGACGACGCACAGTAGGTTCCGGAGTATGCTGTTGTCTTCCACGACCAGGACACGGAAGCGCCGCTCGTCGGAGTTGATTGTCCCCACCGATGACCGCAGGAGCGTGCCGCCCGTACCGATGTTGATCGCCACCTCGTCCTCTTCCACCCCTGCAGGTGGCTCCTCCTTTTCTGCCGTCGACGATAATGTCTGCCATGACAGTGGCGCCAATGGGTGGGCCGTCGACGAGCGCGGCGACATTATGGGCCGCATCGACCTGGTGCCGCGCTCCTCCGAGTTCCGCCGTGATACTTGCGCTACTGACGCGACCGGCTCGGCATGCACGCCCTCCTCGCGGTAGGGCGACGAATTGCCCGACCGCCCAATCTTGATCGTATGCAAAGCGAGTTTCAGCAGCGCGTGTAGCCGCGACGGGCCCCCGGGCTTGTATATGATGCGACAGAACCCGCCGATGCGCTCATGCTCGGACGCGATCGCCATTACGCTGGGGTTCCCGCGCAGCGTCGACAGAACGATGAACGGCCGGCTCGTATCCCGCTCCACCGTCGCCTTTTTCACGGGCTCGACGTCCTCGTTCAGGATCACGATCTCGCCGTGGACCTGCTCCGACGGCCGGACCTCGAAGCCCCACCACGACACAAGGTACGTCTGCACGACCGTGTGCAGCAGCTGCACGCCCTTGTGGTCGTCGTCAAAACCGACGAGCGACACGGTCACGGGGTGTATGGGGTCGTCGAATTTGAAGGGCTCCATCTCGGGCGCGGTGGATTCGTCGCCCAATATCTGCGCGGCGAAGGTCACCTTTATCTCGGTCCCCACACCTTCCTCGCTCCAGACGTCGACCTTGCCATTGACGCTCTCGGACTTTACTATACTGTTTACGATCGCAAGCCCGAGACCCGTGCCTGTCTGTAACGGGTTTTCTTGCGAAAACGGGTGGAACAGTTGGTTCTAAGCGAATCAGCGTGCCGTACATGACCTAAAAAACAATTGAATACCTTGCGGAAGTTCTCGCTTATCCCCTGTGACAGACAATGAGGGTCGTGCAAGACAAATAAGCATTCTGCACACCTTCCCAGTGTCGTGCACAACAAGCTCGACTTTTGTTTCGTCTGGCACCTCTTCCAGGGACCGAGGTAGCTCGCGCAAACTGACGTGTACGTATCCGTTCTGGGCAGAAAACACAAAACTCAATCGCGAGCATCCACCGCCACGGCAGCCCACGCACAGTAGTAAACTTGAGGCTGTTCCCAAACACATTCATCAACACCCTCCGGATCCCGCCCTTCTCGCACTTTAGCGACCAGCCCTGCAGGCGCCATCAGCATGTATCAAATATAGTTGGGAAACGAGGCGCACTCCTTTGCGCCACCCAATCTCCACGACGGTCTCGACCAGCTGCTTGGCTGCGGACAGCTCTTCCGGCGGCGAGTACACGCTCCCGATGCCCGTATCGCCCATGATCGCCGTCCGTGCGCGGTGCCCGATCCAGCACCCGTCCACCGCCTCTTCGACGAGCTGCATCAGGTCCACCCTGCATTGCGTTAGTCCCAACTAGGCAACGACAAAATGAACAGCACGTACTTGGTCGGGTGGATCACGTTCTCCACGCCCCCCGCCTTGGAGTTGCCGCTCAGCTTCGTAAAGTCTAACACGTGATTGACCGTCTCGACGAGCGAGGTCCCACATGCCTGCACCGTCTGCAGGAACGACAGCTGCGAGTGATTCAGCGCGCTATCGCCGAGCAGCTCCGCCGCCGCGAGGATCTGCGCGTGGAATTTAACGATGTGTGAGAACTCGTGGAAAGCAACGCACCCCATGCAACGGCGTCCGTAGCTCGTGCGATATGCTGGGGAGGGGGGTGTCAGTCGTCGGTCGCTAGCAACGAAGGCACCCGTACTTGGAGATGAACAGACTCTTGGCCTTGTCCGCGAGCATCATGCGCCGCTTCAGCACGGCGGACAGGATGATGACGCCGATGGCCCGCAGGTAGGACAGCTCGTGCCCCTCGAGCTACAACCCATTGCATTAGCCCGGCGCGTCTGTACCATTCGAACAATCCACTTACAAAACGCTTCGTTTGGTCCGACGCATTCCACGCACAAAGCAGCGCGAACGGCCGTTTGTCGATGTTGTATATCGGCACAGCTGCCCACCAATCAGTCTCCGTTTCTCAAGCTCGTCAAAAGATGACTCACTGAGCGCGTACTGTATGTGCGCCTGCTGCATAAACAGGCGGAACGTCGGCGGGACGATCCCCTCAGAGATCTTGCCCTCGGGGTAGCGCGCAAAGAACTCGTTTAGGCGCGCGTACTCCTCGCCGGAGAGCGTGCGCGTGCTCGTCGGCAGGTCGGGGTCCCCGTGGTGCAGCACGACGGCGACGGTGCCCTCGGAGCTCATTGACTCGAGCACCTCGCAGTGCGAGAGGTCCATGACGACGACGCCCTCGACGTCGAGCGTGCGCTGCACGAGCTTCGCTGCGCGGTCGTACACCGTGTCCATGGAGGACCCGGAGCCCATGAGGTCCGGCGGGTCGCGCGGGGTCCGCGGCGCGTCGTACACGTCGAGGTCACGCGCGCCGTCCACTTGCGCCCCGCTCCCACTCCCATTCCGCTGCTGCCCCGCCCCCGCCGCCTCGCTATCAATCTCCAAACACTCGCGGCTAAACTGCTCCATCTGTGTCGCAAAACAAAACCGCTCAGCTCCGCGCCGCCTCTTACGTATGCGTATACAACTCACCGAGTTTTGTATCCGGTCCCGAATCCGGAGCTGGATCTATGACACACCCGCCTGTTAGAATGGGGAGGCCAGGCAGGAGCGAGGACCATGCTCACCTTATCCCGCCAAAGCTCCATCTCGCGCATCGCGATCGCCGCAAACTCCTTGAGCGTGTGCCGCTGGCGCGGCGTAAAGTCGTCGCGCGGCGCGTCGTCGATGAGCGCGAGGCACCCGATGTTGAACCCGTCGTGCGTGCGCAGCGGCGCGCCCGCGTAGAAGCGGATGTTGGGCGCGCCGAGGACGAGGGGCTGCGCGAGCGAGTGAGGATTAGCGCGCCTCCCGAGAAAAAAAAAGTAGCCAACACCCACATTTTTCGCAAACCGCCAATCGCGGCGGCTATCAAGCACGATCATCGGCTCGTCCCCGCGGTGCAATATCGCATGCCCGCAGAAACTCTGCGCCCGCGTGCAGCTGTGCGCCTTGCTCAGGCCCCCTGGGAAAAAGGCCGCGGTCAGCGTCAGCATGACGTCAGAGCGCGAAAACGGCGCGTCAAAAATAAGCGCGTCCCCCCAAAAAAGCGAAAACACAGAACACGCGACTGCGAAAGAACGAAAGAAAGACAAAAGAAAGCGCCCACTCACACTCGGACTTGAACCACTCGCTCTCCCCATCCACGACCGAGATCACCACGCCCTTGGTGCTGAACACGAGCTTCGCGAGGTGCGCGATCCGGTCAAAGTTCAGGTCCGGCCCCGTGTTCATGATGTTGAACCTGTGCGTGTCGCGCGTAAAAGAAAAATATTAGCATCGAAATAGACGGGATATAATGAATGAATGGGAAGGGGAGAGAAGAGAGAAGGGAAGAGAGGAGAGAGGGGAAAAGACGCACTTGTACAGCGCGCGCCGGCGCCCGAGCTCGTCGGGCGGGTACGGCGGCGCGAGGAACCCGCGCGCGGCGAACGCGCCCTCGGCCTTTTGCGTCCTGCTCCCATTTGCGCCCGTGCCCCCAGTCACACCCCCACCACCACCACCTTTCGCGCGCGCGTCCTCCTCCCTCTGCACATGCGCCGTCCCCTCCTCCCTCGGCTGCACACCCTTCTGTGTCCCACTCCGCGCATCCCGCCCGGGCTCGCTCGACGTCTTTCGCTCCACCCCGTCCACCCCACTGGTACTCGCGCCATCCCCATAGCTCGCGCGCCGCTCGACGCCGAGCATCGGCTGCGCGACCAGAGTCGCCGCGACGGGCAGCGGCGCGCTCATCTGGCGCGCGAGCGGTGCGCGGCGCGGCGCGGGCGCGGGGACGGAGTGCACCGTCGTGAGGGAGAGGTCGAGGTACAGCGGCGCGGGGGCGCGGGGGGAGGATGAGTTGGGTAACGAGGAAGAAGACGAAGAGCTGGGTAACGAGGAGAAGGAAGAAGAAGAGGAGGAGGAAGCGGGGGGGGCGGGCGTGCGTGTTCGTGTTCGGCGCATGTCGGGCGGGGAGAGACGAAGAGGCGGGGGCGAGGTACGACGCGGGCGATGCGTAGAACGACGGGGACGTAGACGCGGGAACGCCGTCTGCGAGTCCCCCTTTGGCGGCGGCGCGCACGACGGTCGAGCCCGAGCTCGCGTCAGAGGCGGGGTCCGCGTCGGTCTGCCCCGTGTCTTCGGGCGTCGTCCGCGCCTCCCCCGAGCCCACCGCATCAGTCCGCGCATGCACCAGCCCCGGCCGGCGTGCCCCACCGGCAACACCCACCCCGTCCCTGCTCAGCGCCTCCCCGTCCGTCACGGCGCGCCCCAGCCCCGGGCGCGACGGGTTCGAGTCGGGCGTCGTCGGCTCCGCGTTCATCGTCTCTCTTTGCGTCTTCCCGTCGGCGGGATGCGCGAGCGGCGTCGGGCCCTCCTCGCCCACTCCGTCCACACTCACATCAATCACACTATCTGCATCCGCACCCTCATCTCCCTCCTCCTCGACGCTCCCCTCCCGCGTCGCAGGCGGCGTGCGCAGCCCCGAGGCCCGCCGTACCATCCCCCCGCCACGCGTGACGCCAATCCCAAAATAATCCGCGTCGTCCGCCGGGCGCACGGCGCGCACGGGGGCGGTCGCGGGCGGGGGGCGCGGGCCCGCGATGGGGTCGACCGCCGGCGCGGCGCCGGTCGTCGTTGGCGCGCTCGCAGGCCCGTCCGGCGCGCCCAACGTCCCCGGCGCGCTGACCGCCTCGCGCTTGGCGCTCACGGGGCTGGCCTCGATGGTGGGGAGCATGCCGACGCCGACGCCCTCGGAGTACGTGTAATGCGGATCGTCGACGTCCGCGGTGCCGCTCCAGAAGCCGCTGAGGCGCGCGCGGCGCGTGCCGCCGGGCGTCATGACGTCGAAGCCGGGCGTCTGCACGCCGTGCGCGTGCCACGGGTGCGCGTGCCACTGGTGCGCGGCGGGGGTTGTTGCGTCTGCGTGCAAATGAGGATGTGGATGTGGACTGGGATGCGCGCGCGCGTGCGGGTGAGACAGCTGGAGGGTGTGCGCGTGCTGGATGGGGAGCTCAAAGTCGGGGTGGCTGCCCGGGATGGGGACGGCGCCGGCGCGGCGCATGGGGTCGACCAGCTCGTGCTCGGGAGATGGAAGCGCGAGGGGCGCGACGCGCACGCGGGCGCCGGCCCAGCGCAGAGTTGCCGCGGATGTCTGCGCGTCGAGGTGCGTCTGCGCGCTGCTCGTATTTGACGCAGCTGCGGAGGAGACTGACGCGGAGGTCGATGCAGCAGGGTACTCGGTCGGCGGTGGGTACGATGCGGGGAATGCGCCTGGGAGGAAGCTCAAGACGGGGTAGCTGGAGGCGGATGCCGAGGTCGAGGGCGGGGAGGACGAGGAGAGAGCGGAAAAGGACGCACGGAGGCGGTGGGACGGCTGAGGCGGTGGTGGACGCGGGCGCTCAAAAGCTAAGGCGCCCTGGGGGATGCTGCCCTTTACTTCCGTCGGTAGCTCTCCAGGGGGCGAGGGCCGTGGGGGGCGAGGGGTGCGGTGGGGGTCCCAGCGGCCGGCAGCGTACGCGTGGATGAACGTGCCCCAGTCGTAGCCCGCGTCCGAGCCATGCAGACTCCCGCCTGAGCCCCGCGAGCTGGAATTCGGGTACAGCTCGAACGTCAGCGGGGGCAGTGTCTCTGCATTATATTATATTAGAATTTCTTGCAGAAAATACCTGTACGCACCCAAGTCAATGGTGAGGGCCTCGTCCTCCTGGAGCGTGTGCATGGCTTCAGGCAGCAGCGGCGTAAACTTGTTTTCGGGGGCAGTCGCCGGGCGGTAGGGCCTGGGGGCTGTCCGCGGGCGGCGTTGTGTGTCTGCGGGCATGGGGATTCGTCGCTTTGGCCGGGGAGCCCTACCACATATTGTTGTGGAAAGAGAGTGGTTGGTTTAGTTGGCAGAGGTGGAGCTACCATGCATGATGTCATACATTCCACAACGGGCCTCAACGCCGCCGACCACTTCGGGAAACTACGCACCGTTCTCAGGGACACCACTACCGTATCCCTTCACCCCGCAATCCGTCTGTCTCTCGCCCCTGACCCTACACCCAGTTTCCACGACAACCAGAGAGGATCACATTTCAACTTGCCTGAAGACGGCCGCCTCACTCTTATATTCTTACACTCGCTCAATGCCCGCTGCCACGGCACTGCATTCAACTCCTCTTCAACGCCCCTCTTCACCTCCTCTCTCTCGCGGCCGCCTTCAATCCGCGGCCTCGAACCACTCACCGTGCCTCGCAAATATAGCACGAAAGTCTATTTACCTCGGCTCCAACTTGCATTCCAATGCACTCCACCTTATTTTGCCGGGATGACGCTTTCCCTCAATTAAGTTGATAGCAATCTATTAGAACGCAGTGGGCTCGCCACGACGGCGTGGGAATGCATCAATTGTTTAAATTGAAGATGACGCAGCCGGGAGAGGCCGAGGCTCGACGCTGTGCGTTCCTCGGCCTGGAATCGCGACGGACCCGAGATCGACCGAAAAACTGCACTCAAGTCCTTCTTAGTGGCCTTACTAGTGCACCGTCAAATGGCAAGGTCACTTCAAGTACTAGTAGTTTTCCGCATTCATGTGCACCCTCCGCCGTCTGGCCATGCAATGAGAATAATTTAAATAAAGCAAAAGCCTGCCAGTGTCAGGACCCGAGTCCAGTCCGAACGGCCTCATCAGGGGCAGGACGACAAGCACACCACGCACACCGAGCCGCCATGGCACAAGTCCTCCTCAGCATCATTCGACTTGTCGATCTGCCGTGGGTTTCGTACGCCCCGAGGCTCGACCCGCACGGGTCGACGCATCGTCCCGTGAATTTTCCTGTGCTGGCAGCGTCTCGGAATAATGCCCCCAATGGTGCAAATCGGCACGTCTACCTGGATCGGCGTCGGGAGCTCAGCCGGGCCCGTTCCCATAGATTACGACGCATATAACTTAACTTAATTTAATTTCCATGTTGCTGCAGTGCAGTGTTTCCCAATAACACCCCGAATGGCACGAATCAACAACCCCTATAGAGTGGGTCGACCCGGGAAACGACCTGTCGGAGCAAAGCCAGCATAATTACGCCCGCGGCAGGATTCAATGCATACTTACTTACTTACTTACGCGTCACGATCAGGCGAACGCGCCCACATGTGTCCACAAAAGGGCGTGGGACCCTCCATCAATTCTCCCTGATCTGCAACTTGAAGTCTTCTGAGCCTGAGTTGAAGCTGCCCAGCACGCGGCTTGATTCCTCTGGCGGCGCCCCCTGACTATGCGTTCCCTTTCCGAGCCGCAAGCGCTCCGCGGCCCCCGTTCGAATTCTTCCTCAACCGCCTCCTATTCCTGGACCTACCCTCGTGCGCAGCCCCGCGTCTCGTGCGTGCCGTCGAGGCCTGGCACACCGAAAAGGACGAAATCGCGTTTATATCCCTGCTCTGGGCGCACGGCGGCGACTTCTACCACCACCGGCACTGGGCGGCGCGCGCGCCTGACTCGGCGGAGGCGGCGGCGCTCTTCAAAAACGCGACGCGCGTCCTGCGGGAGTACTACCTCGCGCTGCTCCCCCCCCCGGACCGGAGGGACTCGAAATGCGCGCGGCAGCGGGCACGCGGGACGACGTGGGCGTGTTCTTCAAGACGATCGAGCCCGTTCACTTATTCCTGGCTTGCGCGCAAAACAAATTGGACTTGAGCCCGCAAGGTTGTGGAGTGCGCCCGTCGTGGTGGGATGGACGGTTACTACGATGATTCGTCGATGCTGTTTTTAATCTCGGACGCCTGCAAAGTCAAGGTAATCCATGCACTCGAATCGCAACCATCGAAGAGGTCGATTCTCGATGGCGTCGCTCTCACGCGTTCCACTTATTGTCTATGTTCTTCGCTCCGAGGCCGCGGGGGCCTCAGAACCCAGGGAGTCTCTTTGCAGATCAATCGAACAACCCGCAAACTGCGTTCCTTCCGTTCTGCTCGCGTCAAACCTCTGCCCCCGGAACGTCGATTTTTTAATTCCTGGGACACCCACCTTGCGCTTTATGTCATGGCTCTCTGCTTTCGTTTTGGCGACTCTCCACCTTCCTGCGCATCAAGCATACAGATGAGCTCCGCCGTCTGGCAGCACCGTCCAGTTAAAACGCCTCATCAAATTTCATGAAGATAAAACACTTGTCATACTGTGGGATGGCTACAGAATTTGTACAACGAGAATATGAACACAGCTGGATGCAGTACGCCAGTCAGAACAGGCGGTGCCCGCGACAATCAGGAAGAAACACACCTCTAACTGCTGCTCTGGCCGCTTTGTTGTCCACCTTGTTGGCCGCCTTGTTGGCCGCCCTGTTGGCCGCCTTGTTGTCCCTGCTGGTTCTGAGCTGAGGCGACATAGTTTGGGCTGTATTTGCAAGTTGTTTGGTAACAGTTTCCCGCCGGCCGATATTTGTAGGTTGACCCGTCAGCGCGATGGCCCGTAACCCAGTCGCACTCATTCACGGGGCTGGACATAGAACATCAGGAACAAGGAGCATCGCCGTCATGCGTGGTACTGACATGGTGGACTCGGAGAAAAACATGCTTGTTCGATTTCAATGGGATTCTGCGGATTTGTTGGTTGGTTGGTTGGGGCGGCTGCTCCGTGGTGGTGCTGGCTGGGTCCATCCTTCGCCCTCTTTTATACGAATGGACTTGGACAGCATATCCTCATCTGGCCTGCTGTGTACATGGAGCAGAATAAAACCTTTGACTCGACTTGATGTAAAATACGGTCTCCCGACTCACTGGATGGACCCTCCTGTGATGAGCGCTGAAGAAGGAAGCACAGGGGCAAAATGCATTCGGATCTGTGCCACCGCTGCATCTGTCGGCCTCGCACTCCCGAGCACCATAGCACCATATCACCGACCGAGTCAAAAGATTAAATCGCTTGGGGCGGCCGGCCTGGGAAAAGAGACCTTGGATTCTTGGGCGTTCTGTTCAAATATTCGACCTGCGCTGCTCTTGCCAGCTGACCAGCACGATTAACACGAGGCCCATCGATAGCGAACCTCGGGTGTTGTTCGCGATGCGGGTTTTGTGATATAGCTTGAGACTTGGAGTCCTCATTAAGAACAATGAGGCTGATTTTTCGACCTGTCGAAGTGCTTCGAGTATGTCGGCAGCCACGATGCTCGCGGACAGTGATATTTATCAAACGAAAAGTAACGCCCGCGATTTGTCCGCGATGGAGGGGTTTGTGGGCGTTTTGTGATAGTAATGAAAGATGCAACTCCGAACTAAGTGGCCTGGCTGGCAGTGAGTAGCGCCCTGGCTGCGGTATTCCCGAAAAATACCTTTGGGGACGCGGGGCCTCCCATAGGACGCGAGAATGACGATTCATCCAAACGCACTCAGGGGCTGACGTGCCCACATGTGTCCACAAACGGCGTGGGAATCTATGTGGGCGTCCATCAATTCTCAATCAATTCTTAACATGATCTTCAACATGCCCTGCAATCCTCTTTCTCCACTAAACGCTACTTGACTGCGTTTACCGCGCCTCATCCGAGTCTTCCTATGCTTTCTGAATCTCAAGGTATCAATCCCGGGCCCGGTATATGCGAACCCCAATCATTGTTGCTTAACTGCTCCTAGAACCTCGTCTAGTGCGGGCCGTAGAGGCCTGGCATACCGAGAAAGACGAGATTGCATTCATCTCGATGCTCTGGGAAAGTGGGGGCGACTTCTATCACTACCAGCACTGGGAGGCGAGCTATTCTGCAGAGAACGCGGCAGAGCTCTTCAAGCACGCAACACGCATCCCGAGGAACTTTTACCTCGCGCCCCTCCCTCTCCCCGAATCAGGACTCAAAATGCGCGCGCTAGCCACCACTGCAGACGATCCCGGCGTATATTTCAAGAAGATCGAGCCGTTCACATACGAGCCCGAGTCCAAGGACGGCCCCACGCCCGCCGACGACTTGCTGCACGAGGCGCAGATCTGCGAACGCCTCGCGCAGAGCCCGCACCCTAACGTGTGCCGGTACCTCGGGTACGTGCCGACGCCAGACCAGAAGAACCTCCTCGGCCTGTGCTTCGAGCGCCACCGCATCAATCTCTACCAGGCTGTTAACGGCTCGGACAACAGTGAAATTGCGTTCGATGTGAAGAAGGTAATCGCGGGCGTGCGTAGCGCTCTGGAACATCTCCACGCGTTCGGATTCGTGCACGTAGGTTGCGTTCAAGTGCCCCTCGCCATCCGTCGCGCCCCGCTGACTGTACGACACGCAGAACGACGTGAAGCCCGCGAACATCATGCTCGCTGCCGACTCGCGCGCGGTCCTCATCGACTTCGACTCGTGCCACCCCCTCGGTGAGTCCCTCAAGGGGAAGAAAGTGGCCACGTGGGACTGGGACCACGGGGGCGAGACCGCCGAGCCGCAGAACGACTGGGTCGGGTTGGACAAGGTGCAGAGCTGGCTCGAAGCGCGCGCTTCCGAATTCACGGCGCCGCCGTGAATGTTTGTGTTCTGTATCAATGAGTGTCGGGTACAGCGTCGATGGGCTGGTGGCTCAGCCTGGATCATCAAAACATGACGGGTGTTCCAGAAATGCCATTGGCAGTGGCGACGGCTGGAGTAGCGTAGTGGGGCTCAAAGCGATTTATTATTTGGGGCCAGTGTTTAAATCAGCAAGATATTCCTTTGGGGGCGAGCACCGTAACGGGTTAGTCGCAGAGTGAGTTTCGCCATCCACGGAACCAACACGGAACGCGCTAAAAAGGATATGTATGAACATCCCTTATTTGACTGCTACCCCGACGGTTGCCGAGATCCAGACGAAAAGGGCACTCCGGGTCCCAAGAACTTGAATGGAGAATCTATACCAGCGGCAAAACGGATTCCACTACTTCCTGTTCGTCCGGGTGCTTGCTAAGGTTTCCTCGGGCAGTGGACGTTCCCCGGCGCGATAGATAGGCGCGATAATCGTCGCAGCCGATTCGTCAGGTCTTAGTCACTGCCACTGGTCAGATTGATATCGTCCCGTGGTCGCGTAATTGGAGTTCGAGCTATAAGACGCGATTCTGAAGTAATTGAGCTAACATACACGTTCTATTCATCTCGCACTCCTCACCATACCCACCCACCTAGCAGCTCATGGCCGCATACAAGACATTCGCTGTTGTCGGAGGCGGGACACTCGGATTACCGATCGTCAGTGCCCTCTCTGCCCAGAACGTCTCCGTCGTCCTTCTCTCGCGGCCGGGATCCTCGAAAAAGACCGTGCCGTCGGGGGTCCAGGTCGCCACGGTCGACTTCGCCGATGTCTTGGCAGTTGCCGCGGTATTCAAACAACACAAAGTCGACGTCGTGTTGTCGACCATCACCACAACGGCTGCCGCAGCCCAGAAGTCGCTCGTGGACGCTGCGAGACTTGCGGCAGTCGAGCTGTTCGTGCCCTCCGAGTACGGGATGCCGTCCGACGGGCAGGCGGAGGGCCTGCTCGGAGCCAAGAACCAAATTGCAGGTAAGCAAGTCCACGATGGATTATTACTTGCGTCTAATGCTCTGGCCAGCCGACCTGAAAGCCGTCGGCATCCCTTCTACTAGATTCTTCGTGGGTGCACATAGAGCTGGACCATCAGTTTGACGACTGACCTTTGATACAGGTGGGGATGTTCACCGAATTCATCCCGTGGCTCGTAGGGTACGCCGACCACGGGAAGATCAGAATCGTCGGCAAAGGGGAGGTGCCTGTGTCCTTCACGTCCATCGGAGACATTGCAGGTGCGTTGCCAATCTTTTGATTAGCCACTGGCCATTCACAAGAATCATAGGATTCGTGGCATACGCATTGACGACCCTCCCTCCCTCTGAGCTGGAGAACCGCATCTTCCGACTCGAGGGCGATCGCGCGAGCCTCAACGACCTCGGGGCGCAATTCAAGACCTCCGTTGAGCACGTCGACAGCATCACTGGGGAGGCAGGCGAGCTTAAGACGATCTTGTTGACGATCGTGGAAACTGGCGCAGGGAGCACGGGCTGGGACGTAGCGACGAAGACCGAGGGATCGGGGAGCAAGGCGGCGGGCAGCGCAAATTCGTTATGGCCGGGCCACCAGTGGCAGACGATCAAGGAGGTGCACAACCTTTAATGTCGGATACACTCATGTACATTGTGAATGTTGCCATTGGCCAAATGTAGCGGATAACGCATATTTGGTGCAAACTTCAAAGAATTGAGATAAGAAAGTAGTCCTTTTTTGCTGGGTTGCACAGCAGCACAGGAGTAGGAGAGTGCCGGGAAGGCCTGTGAACCCTACTGAAAGTAGCAAGTGCATCGCCAGTTCAAGTCGGTGCCAGTCTAACTGAGTTGGTGGTAGTTTGAGGTCAACGCGTGAAATCATGTGCGTGGGAACTCTGCCCGGGCCGGTCTGCGTCTACCATTCCTCCACCCAAGCCGACCGCGTTCGGAATCTTCAACACTTTCAGACGCGTCGCCGTCTAAGGCCACGTTTTTCTCGATTTTCTCGTCTCAACGATCTCCACGAAGCTTGAGGATAACCGCGTCAAGTCTCCGCTAGTCGACAATGTTCCTCGAATAGATGTTGGAGTCTTGCTCGCGCAATGTCTTTGGGATTGGACGCGTATGGGATTGGACCCAAATGACGTTGAGCCCTTGGATGTGCGTACGACCGATAAGCTCTCTACCGTCTTGGCTGTCCGAACCTTCCCTACGACGCATAAGTATTGGCTGAATGAATTCTGTGATTTTAACTTGAATCATGGCGCTTGCTCAAGTTCTTGTTAACCCGATCCAAGAGATTTATGCAGGAGACCAAGACTTGGATTCAATTGAAAGAGTACAGAACAGAACAAGGAAATATTCAAGACAATACAAGTAAAGAAGCAAAGATTAACGTGCTTTTGGTCGACGCGAGCGTCTCAAGCCCGGGGGCCCAACGGCAAGGGAGCACGAGGGTTGCGAACCCACCCCCGGGAACTATCTACTGACTACGGGATGGTAGGGCAAATGCAGAAGAAGCTGCGTAGTCGGGTGAATTCGGCCTGCGAAGGAACTGTCTGTCAGCTGTAAGTCGACGAAAAGAGAAGGAAACGGGCGCACCAGGAGTGACTGCCACATCGCTCCGAGGCAGAGGAGGGCTATGGCTGTTTGGCTTCAGTTTCGCCGAGCCCCAGCTTGGGTCACGATCCCGATTGGCAAGCTGGCACCAGCTCACATCCACCCTTCCGACGGCACCGCCGCGGGTTGATCAGCACCTGCTTGCTGCGACGCCGAAGCGCAGTGCGCACAGTGAGCCGCTTCCACGTCTGGCCCGCCAGGCTCGTTACATGGGTATGTGCCGCCCGTCTACTCATGCCTGTGGATGACGGTTAGTGTTCGAAGCGGCTGACAAGGGTATAGCGGACACACCTATTGGCTGGTAGCCCTCCCCTGCGCCGGGCTTTGAGATCGCCCTTCTTGTGGCGCCGTCTTTGGTGGGTGTGCTTGGTGTGGTGGGTGGGGGCCGCGTTGTCGGCGGCGAGGGGATCGGCCCTCGCCGCCAACAGCCCTGGAGGAGATGTCAGCGCGCACCGGGAACAGCGAAGAAGAAGGGAACTGACGAAGGGAGAGAGGGAGGGCGAATCCCCACCGAAGTGGGTAGAGAGGTGAGGGTTTGCGGTGCTGGTGCCCCCATTTATATATGTTTTCTAGACCAATCACCTGACGGCGTTGAGACAAGCCAAATAGCGCAAAGCAGACGCGACGCGACGTGTTACTATAAAATGTGACCCAAATTCGGTGTGACGGGTCTCTTCTGCCCGCCATGGTCGAATTGCTGCATGAATATACTAGCGTTCCCCGTTTCTGCCTTTTTGAGTTGCAAAGTGGAGGCGAGGCTATATCCAGCCTAATGAAGTGATAGGCGCCGCGGCGCCTATCAGTTGTGATGAGTTCAGACTGCTCCCGAGCCACAACTCTTCATTTTGAGCCACAACGTCGATCTGTTCTCTTGTTTTCAGTCGTGTTTTTCGCAGTTATCTGGACAATCCACCGCAATCTTTGTTTGCTGTAGGGCAGAAGAAGAACTTTATAGTATTGGTCTAGGTACATCGGTTCAACTTGAACCCATCTTAGCCCTTCTTCTAGGCTCTTGTACGCTTGCGAGGGCCACTCATCGTTGCATATACACGCCCACACAGTGCGAGACTTGAATCAGATGTCCTGTGGATGTATTTTCTTCATTGATAGTTAGGTCGTGGTCGCTTTACCAATAAACTATATCCTATTGAATATTACCGGTGTCTTTGTAGTGCGCTCCGCCAATCCTGTCTTCTAATAATGAAGCAAGTCCTCACTGTTGCGGGCCAGCCAGATTTAGCACTCAGACCCAATAGGGATTGAGCTAGCGGATTTACATAAATGCCTGACGCCGTCCCACGCTTCGTCTTCCTTCATCTCGTATCCCACTGCGTAGCCTGCGAGCAAGCGACACACAACCACCCTCATTTCCCCCACACTCCTTGAATCCAAATGCACCGTGTAACGACCCTGCCAAAACTTTGCTTGACGGTATTCCTCCTGCTCATCTTGTTCAGCGATGTCTGCCGCGGTGCTGCCCTAGCTCTACCGTCTTCGACATCTCCCGAGATCTTGCCATTCATCTCTATCCCACTTGTCAAATTACCTGAAGACCCGAATCGCCTCGGAGCATTGGGCAGCGCACTCGTGCGTCCCTTTTTGTTTTCAGTCGAAGCAGGACCGAATTCACATCACCTAGGTTCACCAGATGCATGTGCGCCGCGGTGTGCATCGACTATCCTTCATGGGTTCTCGCTCCTTGCCTCTGACGGAAGTTGACGACCATACGCCCAATCTGACGCGACGACGACTCGCAACTTCACGACGAAGCCACCACGCTGCCATTTCCGGAGTCATTCGGCAAATAATGGAACCCGGCGAGGGTGTACAAATGGCACACGCGGAAGACACCACGGACAGTACTTTGTCTGAGGGTGCCAACACCGATCCCGAACCCAAAACCGACTCAGAGTCGGAATCGGACGCTGAGGTCACAAAATCTCACAACACGACATTCTGCCACTCTGCCGGGCTAGACATCGAGTAATTGCTAGCTCGTTTCCACCCGAGGAATTGTGCTAACCTCTTTCAGGGCAAACGACATCGGATGTCAGTGATTTTCCACAAATAGTTGGAGCATTAGCAACTCAGCCCCGTCTTAGATCTCGCGACCCTCCGCATTGGCACACCTCTTCGGCCTTTCCGTCTCTTGGTTGATTCGGGCTCAGCAGACATGTGGGTCGGCGGGGAGCGATGCCAAGCAGATGGGGGCGGTAATTGCGTGAGACACAGCTATTTTCGAGGGTACAGCTGTATTCATTCTTCAGCAGGGCGACCACAAATTCCTTGGCGAGGAGTCAAGCTCGTCTTTCAGAGACACCGGAAAGCCATGGAATATCAGCTACGGAAGCGGGTTCGTATCTGGAAACATGGTGACAGACCACGTCGCGTTTGCCGGCTTGACGCTCAAGACCCACACGTTCGGTGTCGCTTGGAAAGAAAGCGCCCAGTTTACAGCGTATGTCTTTCCCGCGTGCAGACTTGTCCATTTTTGAGTCCATGTGCGCAGGAACGACATTCCATTGGACGGAGTGCTTGGTTGCGCCAAATCGGTGTGTTATTTTGGTGGGGTATCGCCAAGGATCTCATTCGGCGACAGACCCTTTCAATACAGCAAACGCCAACCCTTGTAGAGGCTCTTCAAGCCACGGGCTTGATTGAAAGGAACATCATTTCATATAAGATTCCGCGATTAACCGATGGGAAGAACGATGGCGAGATTGCGTTGGGCGGGATGAACCCGGCCAAGTATGACGCTTCGTCGCTCGTCCGCGTCAAGAATGTCAACACCGGCGGGTTCTGGGAAGCCGACTTGGACGCCGTGGAGGCAAGCAATTGGCCCGTTTGCTGCTAGACACTCATGGTCATTTTGCAGGTGAACGGCGAGAAGCTCGACTTATTCAACAGAAGCAGACGTTGCATACTCGACACTGGAACAGTCAGTCCTTCAACTATTTCCCGGCCTACATAGATTGACGATGCGCGTGCTACCGCAGACGCTCTTCATAGCACCCGAGGAGGTCAGTCCTCTGCTGTTTTGATCGAACCAATGCAGATGCTGAGCGCTCGCCATCCGTAGGACGTCGACGCGATCCACAAATCCATCCCTGATGCGGACTTCGACGACTCCTTGGACGCTTGGACGGTCCCGTGTAACACGACTGCGACCGTATCTCTCGTCTTCGGGGGAAGACCCTTCCGGATACAGTCGGGCGATCTGGCATTTCTCCCAGTCGATCCTACCAACCCAACGGGCGCTTGTACGTCTGCCATCGCTAAAGGTGGCGTCAACGAAGGGCCCACACACTGGCTGGTGAGGGATACTACCGTGTCGCTCGTCCTCTCGCTGATAGCTCCAATTCGAGGTCGGGGACACATTTCTCAAGAATGTGTACCTCAGTACGAACCATGACACGGACGTGATATCTATAGCACGTTTAGCAAACTAGCAGCGTTTATCCCGGAACGGTTCCACTCACCCTCATTAACCCCACACTCATTTACTGTATCAAACTACCATCCTGTCTCTCTGTAGAATGTATTCTCTATGCCTTGAGCTGTATACCTGACTCGAGTACGACACCAAGAGCTCGGCCAGGTGTTGACACGAAATGTCGAATTTATTCAAGCTGGCTAGCCTGGACCGCTCATCCCCATCTCGCGACGAAACCAATCCTTCATCCCAATTGATTCTAGAGCCTGAATTAGAGTTTTCATGTCTTCGACCTCGCGCAAACCCGGCTTTGTCCCGGCAATATGCACATCGGAATCCAGAGGACGTGTTGCTACGTGGTGGAAGTCCAGGTAACGCAGACCTAGAACAGAAGTTAAGGTAAATTGAGACATCTTCACAGGATAATGTTTACTTCGTGCGCCTTCCAAAAAATCCGTGATGCAGTCTTTCTTGCCTTCGAAAACAAGAACCCCCGGCCTGCCCGTCTGTTTTCTTTCAATCGATGCTGGAAAAGCCGAAGCTTGGACTGCACCGACCTTGGCTAGCCCGGAGACATTTGCATGATCCGCGCGCTGTTGAAGACGGCGAAACTTGGTGCGACTTCTAATGTCTATGCAAGGCAGTCAATTCCCAAGGTTTCAAGGCTTCCCACCCGAGAGGTCCTCACGGTGCATTCGCGCTACAGAAATAAAGAGAGGCGATGGGTTCTGCATCCGGCCATCAGACGAGAGCTCAGCTTGTCGTCCAGTGAGTCAGTGCGGTCCCACAATAACCTATGCTGGTGGGGTCGCCGAGACGACGTCGACGCGACTGTGAGAAAAGGACGCAAATATCCGTCAATAACGCGTGGTAGCCAATAAGAATGCGTGGATTTGACTGCGGAACGTAATCACGGAAAGGAAGCGTCGCCTATGACGGTAACTACTTACTAACGGTAATCCATGCGCCTGCCCTTTCGCATACACCATATCCAACGCTTATCGAACCCTTTGTTGCGCAGAATGTCTCTCAAAACTCTCGCCGTCCTCCCCGAATCTGAACTCAAGGATGGTCAAATGTACGCAGGATTTCATCGTATCAGCGCAACGAGTGCTCATTACTAAGTTGTTAGGAAAGAGGTAGCTTTCGGTGACGGAAAGGTGTTAGTTTCGAGGCTCGGAGACAAAGTACACGCTACCAGTGCCTTTTGCACCCATTACGGTGCACCCCTTGCCAAGGGTGTGCTGACCGCAGACGGAAGGGTGGTTTGGTATGTTGCTACTGTTGTCCGTTCTTGTCGCTGATTACGATTATCTAGCCCGTGGCATGGAGGTGGGCGGAATGTTCATTGCCAATCTACTCATATTGACAGAGTGCTCCAGCTTGCTTCAACGTCTGCACCGGTGACATCGGTTCGCTGCAAGATAAATTCCTCGATATCTATTACTCACTTGAGAACAGAGGATGCCCCTGCCCCGGATGCCTTGCACTCGTTCCAGGTTCAGATTTCCGACGGGCAGATACATGTCACTGCCGATGCCTCCGACACCCAGAAGGCTAACATGTCGCGCGCCCCCAAGCTGACCACAGCGGGAACGGAAACTGGTGGTGATGGTGTTGTCATTGTTGGCGGAGGTGCCGCCACTTTCCATGCTGTGGAGAGTTTGAGAGAGGTCTGCCATATTTCTTCCGTCAAACTTTCCAGGCTTATTCATCGTTTGAATTCGAATTCCAGCATGGATACAAGGGTCCTATCACGATTCTGACGAAGGAGAGCCACACTCCTGTTGACCGGTGGGATTTGCTCATCTTGTGTCATTGAATTCTACCTCTTACTCCTGCCCAGCACGAAATTAAGCAAGGCACTTATCACTGACCCGTCTAAGATCGAATATCGGAGCGCCTCGGATCTGAAAATAAAGTACTCCACGAACATGCGCGTAAACGTCGTACGTGCTTTCTTTTCATATTGTTGTAGTCGCTGACTATGGCGTCAGACTGTCACCTCCGTCGACTTCGCGAAGAAAGAGGTCGTCCTGGACGGCGGGAAAGACTCAGTTGTCTATGACAAACTCATTCTTGCCCCAGGAGGAGTTCCGCGCAAACTCCCTATTCCCGGCGTCGATCTGGAAAATGTCTATATAATGAGAGGCGTTGAGCATACCAAGAAGGTGGATGCCGGTGAGGCTCTTGACATAGAAATATATTCTGCGTTTATTAATATCGTTTTTCAGCGGCGCAGGAGGGCAAGAGAATGGTGGTCATTGGCTCTTCTTTCATCAGTATGGAAATTGTCGCGGCGGTGGCGAAGAGAAAACTCGCCTCCATTGACGTCATCGGCATGGAAGAGCACCCATTCGAGCTCGTGCTGGGCAAGGAAGTCGGGAAGGCGCTGCAAAAGGCAATCCGGCCTCTCTTGTGTCTCTGTTTTTCTATGCTTATTTTGTCCGTATCGGCAGTATCACGAATCCCAGGGCGTCAAGTTCCACATGTCGAGCAAGGTGGAAAAGATTGTCCCTCAGGAGGGCAACGAGTCGCTTGCAGGAGGTGTCGTTGTCAACGGGGAGACCCTCCCCTGCGATCTAGTCATCATGGGCGTCGGCGTCGCCCCCGCGACACAGTTCTTGAAGGACAGCGGAATGCCACTCGAAAGAGACGGCGGTGTGAAGGTTGACGAGAACATGAAGGTTCCGGGCTACACCGATGTGTATGCTGTCGGTATGTCGTCGTCGCCGCCGAATTCTTCCTTCTGACTAACAGGCATGTAGGTGATATCGCCCACTACCCGCAAATCGAGACTGGTGAATTCAGGAGGATAGAGCACTGGAATGCGAGTAACTCCCGGCTTGTCTCTGGGCACGAGTCTCATTATTTTATCCAGGTCGCCGGGAACCAAGGGCGCGCGGTAGGGAAAACCATCGCTGGGAGCCCACAGCCCTTCCTCAAAGTACCAATTTTCTGGAGTGCCCGTACGAGATTTTTTATCTACCCCTTTGCGATCGCTCATCCAAGCTCTTGCCGCCAGAGGGCCAGAATATCCGGTACTGCGGAATTGGCTCCGGCTACGACGATATCTTCATCAAGGGCAATATTGATGAGCTCAAGGTACATCTACATCATTTCATTCTTCTTGAGCCTAAACTAAAAGAGGCTTATAGTTCATTGCATATTACATCAAGGCGGGCAAGGTCGTCGCTGTCACTACGTGAGAGCCCTGAGTACCGTTTCCGCTGGTCCATATTTAACGCCTTATAAAGGATGCAAAACGACCCTGTTGTCAGCTGTTGCTCGGAACTACTCCGGCTTGGGCTCATGCCTTCGCCGGAAGAACTGAGAGCAGGCAAGGTGCGCTGGCTCATGCTGGTTCGTTCGGACATGTTGCTGACGGGTTTTAGGACCCCCTCACCGTGGATATTTCGAGCATTAGCAGCTTGAAGAAGGTGCAGGCATGAATGGTCAGATGGAAAGAATACGCACATATGTACAATATACGTTTTCCGCAACGAAACACGGCATTATGTTCAGATCCCACAGCAGCAGTGAGGACAACTTATCGGGCAACTATCGTGGGTTTTCAGTGTACGATTCTTCTCCAGCTCTGCCGTTGGCCTTTGTGGTTCGATTTCGTCAGAAAAAGCGCGCTGGCTGTTGGCCATCTGCCACGTGATCGCGTGGCGGCCAACTCCAACGCCTGCTCCTTCAACGAACTAACGCTGTTCTCCTCAATCACCGGGACATGCGATGCTCTTCAATCAACTCTCTACATCGGTCTCGACTCCTGTGTCACGATATTTCGGATCTACCAGGCAATAGGACACACCCGGGAATCAATTGCGTGCGGTATGGCATTATCCTCAAATTGTCCTGGAATGGCCTGGACAGTCTGTGCACCCAGCCACCGCCTTCCTCTCGACACTCCTTTAGTAAATTTGAGTACTGGCACGCGGTTAGCAGAGGCATTCAATCCCAGCTCGAGAATCATGCCATCTGGCCGGAGCTTCTGGCGATTATTGTGTTTCGCGGGCCCATCGCACACGTCTATCTGTTGATTTCAGGGCTACGGTGACTCGGATGGCAATCGGTGAGAGAGCAATCGACGAAATGATTCGCCACCATCTCCGTCTTCACCTGTAAACGTCCGACCCCGGCTCCAGCGGTTCATTCAAGTGAGCCTGATACGTCATTGGGACCGGTGGTTCGATCTCCATTGCCATTGCCAGGGTCCGCATGGACGGACAATGGGCTGGGGTTAAAAGGCCCGGGGTGCTGTATAGGTCTTTTCCGTATTTTTATTTATTAAATACGAGATCAAACAGTTCTCAGGCTGTGTATTCCGGCCGTGAGGACCTCCGTTCGGGGTTCCTTGGGGCTGAGTATGTATCTCTGCGCCGTTTACCTCCATACGCCCCATGCTACACGCCGATACACGCCGGGATATATCAGTCATTATCTGGCCGTCAGGTAGTTGTTGCGGAATTGTTAAAGGAAAAATTCTGGAGAGGGTGGAAAAATCTCAGAAAAAATTGAGGGTTCAGCGGGAAAGATGGAATTCACGAAAGGGATGAAACGAAGGGTGGGATATCGGGGGTTAGCTTATGCAGCGGGAGTTAACAAATGCGTGTGAAAAGAGGGATGACGGTTGGAGAATCAAATACGACAAAACAGGCTGGGCAAGCTCGTTTTCCAGCATCCTCGTCTCCAGCCGTCACCACGTCGTTCACAGCTACCCAGACAATGCAGGTCGTGGGCCACATGCCCCCGGCGATGCTCTCGCAATATCACCTCAATGCAGCTGGCCCACAGGTCCTCCCAACTCCACCGGTGGCGACACGCAAGCGCAAGCGCGCCCACCAGTACACCGTCAGCTACAGCGAGGTCCAGGAGGTCGACAGCGATGGCCGGCTCAGAGAGGTCATCGTGATTGAAGACACTCCCCCGCCCCCGACCACAATGTCTCCCTCCATCACCAACAACGCCTTTTCCGCCTCTTATCAGCCCCCCTTGTACTCTGCACCGATAAGAACGAGGGCCAGGGCTGCCGCAGAAGCCCAGGCGTTGTCGGCGAGCACCTCGTCCGCCATCGTCGCTCCCCCGGCGAAGAAACGTAAGCGGGAGCCGGCCGAGGAGGTCCGTGCGCCTGTTCCAAAGAGGGCCGCCGTCAGCAGCCAACAGTCGCACGTCGTCGCGCCAACAAAGTCATACGACAGCAGGAGCGCTGCTGCTACCGACGACGTAAGTCCTCTCTGTCTCGCCCATTTGGTATCCTATATTTATTCGCCCTTTTTCGCAGACTTCCAAGGGTCCCGTGTCATGCGACGACAAGGAGGGTCACTACATAATCGTCCCGGACGACATGATATATCGCCGTTGTAAGTCCAGTATTTTTCATTTACTGCCCGATTTGCTCAAAGTGGCGTAGACCGGACAGTCAGATTGCTGGGCCAGGGAACATTCGGCAAAGTCGTCGAAGCTGTGGATACTCAGACCGATACCAAGGTGGCCATCAAAATTATCCGAGCCATTCCGAAATATCGCGACGCAAGCAAGATCGAGGTTCGCGTGCTCAACAAGCTCAAGGAGCGCGATCCTCTCAATCGGCAGTATGTATCCTCGCGGCAGGTTATCTGATCGTTTCTGATGCACCTCTGTGCAGTAAATGCATACACTTGCTGCATTGGTTTGACCATCGCAACCATATATGTCTCGTCTCCGAACTTTTGGGGATGTGCCTGTATGATTTCCTCAAGGACAACGACTTCGCGCCCTTCCCACGGCAACATATTCAATCCTTTGCCCGCCAGCTCCTGGGCAGTGTCGCTTGTAAGCATTCGTCCTTGGCGTGACACTTTCGTCCGTTCTGACCGTCTGTTTTCGTAGTCCTGCATGATTTACACTTGATTCACACCGACTTGAAACCCGAAAACATCCTCCTGGTCCACAATGATTACAAGACGGTTCATGTCCCGGTGCCAGGCAAGGTAGTTCCTCTCTCCCATTTTGCCACCTCTACGTGTCTGATCGCTCCCCACCAATCAGCGAAATGCACCGCCGAAAGCCAAGCGGATATTGCACTCCACAGACATTCGGCTCATCGATTTCGGCTCAGCAACTTTTGAGAACGAGTATCACTCTACCGTTGTCTGTACACGGCATTACCGTGCCCCAGAAATCATTCTAGGTCGGTCCTGTCTTGTCATTTTCTGACGTGTGGCTGAGCTCGTCCAGGTTTGGGCTGGTCCTACCCTTGTGATGCATACTCGCTTGGGTGCATCCTGGTAGAATTCTTCACCGGAATCGCCTTGTTTCAAACGCATGACAATCTGGAGCATCTAGCGATGATGGAAATGGTCATGGGTAAGATGCCGGAGCGCTTTGCGCGGGCAGGCGCGCGGTCAAAGCCTGAGTTCTTCAAGGACAACGTGAGGCTCGACTGGCCGAAAGCGAAGGCTTCCCGACAGAGCAAGAAGGAAGTACGTGCCACACGTCCCTTGTCGGTTAGTCAATTCCCTCTTCGCGGCTCTTGATCGACGGTTCTAACTACGTTGGTTGTGCCTTCCGTTCCTTTAGGATGTTATCCCTCCGCATGACCTCGTCAACCGGCACTTCCTGAACCTCGTTCAGAAGCTTCTAGCGTTCGATCCGGCCCAACGGGTGACTGTGCGAGAAGCGCTCAATCACCCGTACTTTTCGTTGATCATTGCAAATGAAATATGAGCGCGCATGCTACATGTGTATCGCTGTCTTGCTTATCCCTCGGCCTGGACTCCCCGGACAGCGCCTGTGTTATTATTACGATTCACTCCCCAACCAACTGTACTCTACAACCTCATCTCGCTACAGTATCGGATTCAAGTAACACAACATCATGTCTCCTAGTACCCAAACCATTGTCATGGACGACTTCATGGCCTCCCTCCGACGTACTCCGCCTCCCCGCATGTCTGGCCAAACCATCACTCTGCCTGCACTCCACTTCGTTTCGATGCATGTTCATTAATGTTGTTCGATCTCGTCGCACCCTCATTCCTCCATTATATCCTATTTGTGATCTCTACCGTCGTATCCCTCCCCCGCGTAACTTAGCGACCGCCTAGCCGCCGCCTCCTCCCCACGCCCCATGAACATGGCCCCGGCGCGCCTTACATCTGGATGCCACTATCTATGTATCTACGGTTCCGCTTGTATCGACAAAGAAACTATAGATCAACTTACTTCTGACACTGCCTGCTCCTCCTAGGACCCTGCGACCAGTGATTCGGGTTCTCGGCGACTTGTCTCCTCCGGCGCCGATGTGACTTAGTACTCCGCGTCCGAATGGCCCGGAAACTTGTGCGTGAGCACCAAGGTCCGTCATATTCTGATTAGCTAGAAACCGGGAGTGCAATAAGATGCTGATGCTGTTATGATTCAAGGTGACGACATGAAATAGCGTACCTTAATGTTCACGTCAGGGCATTAGTGTCGCGGTAGTTTAACCCACTCGGAGGCGTCAATGCGGGCCAAGCAACATGCAGCCAGTTGTAACTCACCTCTTAGACTTCGTCTTACGGAAACTCAATTAATCGAAATGGTGAGAACGCGGAAAGAAATTTGTCTTCAATGTCGGCCTGAACGCTGTCTTCTTCCAAAACGCACTCCATTCTGTCACCGAGGACACCCCTTACGCATCAAAGCCACATGCATCTTGAGGATGCAAGGGATGCCTTGGACCTGGTCGTCATCATGATCTTCGTCAAATTCGCTGTCGCTTGTGAGATGGTCAGACTAGGCATCCCAGACAAGCCACTTGTCGCAAATGCTCATCGCTGTCGACTACTCCGCACGGAAGTTTGGCTTCACAAGGGTGAGCATTTGCGGCTCTGATTATTGAAAGTATATTAAACGATGAATCTCAAACAGTAAGGAGTTATATCTGCAATCGGTGGCGGTCCACGTCGCTCCGTATGGAAGAGCCCGCATATCGGGGAATACTCACTCTAGAACATCGAAGGTCCGCTAGTCTTCTTCATACTCCTTCCTTTTGATTCACATTTTCTTAGACCGGTCACCGTCTGTCTATGAAACTATCGATAGACACGACAGTATCACCTTCGAGGCTGGATTCGAGCCTAACATTTTCTCATAGACTTTTAACGCGCGGGGTCCAATCCCATGGGCGCGTGGGCGAGATATAGACATCGCTGTGACAGTCTGGCGCGCGGGCCGCGTTGAATCCGTGAAAACTTCTCTAATCGGATTTTTTTTCTGGAAGAAAAAAAAATAAGATGCGTAATGTAAGAAATTGCGTACCCACCCCCGTATTCTCAGGCAGTCCCCGTCGTCGCCTCCAGTCTCATGGATGAGCACAATCGTTCCAATTGGTCCGTCTCGAGAACTAAATGAGGACTGCATTTGGCACGTTGTGCGTAAGGTAGAAAATCAAGACCAAATTGGGACCTCTGCTGTACGAATACTACATTCATCTCTTTGTCTTGTCCTAATTGACGTATTTCGTAGGGTATCGCACGTGCCACGAAGAAATATCTGGCGAAGATGGCTGCAAGTCCTGTGTAGAAATTTACGAATATCTCAATCATGTGCGTCTTTGAGCCAGGTATGTCCCTGCATTGTCTTCAACTATGGCAAGCCGAGAACATGATGCCAGGGTATCCTACGGAATGCCGCCATTCCCATTACATCCGGTTCCAAAAGGTATGACTCGAGAGGCTTGTCGATTCAGCGACTCGAACAGACTCAACATGAAAAAGAGGTTCTGCAATCTTGACGCTTGAGTATGTACAAGCGGAGAATTTGAAGGTGCTGCTGAAATGTCACCGAGACTGGCTGTTGTTCCCACAAGCGCAGTTCGAGATTTTTAGCCATCCCGAATTCAATTCGCTCCTCAGCACCACAAAAGGAAAAAGGATCCTCTGCATCTCTTCGACTGAAAACATGTTAGACCAGTTTTGTTCGAAGGAGACGATGCACACCTTGTTATCTCGAGCCGCACGAGCCCACTGTCGGCCCTTCGTACGCAGCCGCATCGAAGTAAATGCAGAAGGTGCACTGTGCAAATGCTTAGCTTATTGACAGACTCTAGGCTGCCAATATTTACCTATTATATCGTTCAAGACATAGGTATTAGCTGCTATTATTGTGGGGTGCTTTTGGTTTGAGTGGTCAATTTACGAAAATAGGTTATCACCGCCGGGTGCTCTTGAATCACTCGGAGTTTATGCCGTGTTGATCCACCCACATTTTTTAGGATTGAATCATCCTCACTTTTTTTTCTTGACCGTGTTGAACCACCGCTATGAAATTATTGATCTACCTTCTTGCCGTGATTGAATTCACTGCAATATTTTGGTTGATTTTTGTTATGAATTGGCCCGACTTTGGATGTTGAATCACCCTCACTTTTCTGGGTTTGTGCTATTGAATCATTCTCACTTTTCGGGATCGATGCTATTGAATCACCCCCACTTTCCCAATTGGGTGACCCGTACTCGACTCCAATATCAGTGTAGGGCCAAAATATCGGACTGCTTGCTTTCAGAAATATTATGCTTGCTCAACAAACCTTGCCGACTCAAATCGACCTTCACATCGCAATGGTTCGACTCTGACGCCGGGGTCCCCGATCCGAGTTAAACATCCAAAAAATAAGAGCTACATAGATTTTGCCTCATGCTATCACTGCTCCTCCTGCTTCATTCCTTCAGTAAAGATCTTCCATGTCATTCGGGACTCTAGTTGGGACAAGGTGGGGCAAAATAAAAGTTCCACGAAAAGCTGGGGTGTTTCAACACCGCCAGCCACAAAAGTGAGGGTGTTTCAATAGCCTCGGCGCTCAAAAGTGAGGTCAATTCAATACGACATGAAACCAAAAAAGTCTGGGTAGTTCAAGAAGAAGAAAGCTACAAAAGATGCAGGCGAATCAATGCACTAAATGCGTCGAATCAATTTTATGGTCATTTGGTGTCAGTTTCTAAAAGTAGGGCTGATTCAAGAGGAAGGAGGCTAAAAACTGAGGGTAAATCAACACCATCAAAGGTCGGGGTTATTCAACTCCGCTCGGCGGCAATAACATGTTTTGCGTCAATTTAAGATTAGCCCCTATTTCAGTTTTGTTTGTGACAGTTCCACGTGAGGTGACTCAACCGCGGTTGGCAATTGCCGCTTGGCACAATTTAGTCCACAGACCCGCGAGGCTCCTAGTCTCTATACACTTCAACGGCACACGTACCTCGTTTGTGGACCCGGATATTCTTGAAGCTCCTGATGTCTAACAAGCCACCCTCGCACTTCAAGTCCTTATGGAAGGGAAAGGACAAGGCCGCGGAAGATAGCGACCCAGATTTCGACGATTTTAAACCCCACCATCACATACCGACATCTGTTTGCTCATAATCTCGGCGTCCCGCGATCCTCTTCGCGTTATTCCCTCTGTGATAGTGATGCCTTCTACGCGGCTTGCGAGATGGTTAGACTCGGCATTCAGCTGCAGGACAAGCCCCTTGTCGTTTTGCAATGGCAATTGCTCATCGCTGTCAACTACCCCGCACGAAAATTTGGCATCACCAGGGTACGCACTACATATATGCTTCTCCAGCTACTTTTTGAAAACGTCTTAGATGATGGACCTCCAAAAGCAAAGGAGCTATGTCCGGAGTTGATTGTGGTGCACGTCGCTACGTATGCTGAGGGGGACAAGGAGCCCGCATACCGAGAGAATCCTGACTCTAGAACTCACAAGGTCCGCCACTCCTCTGAACACTCCTTTCCTCCTCTTACTTACATTTTCTTGGAGATTTCTCTCGACTTTTATCGCCGGGAAAGCGCCAAAATGCTGCGTACGTGTCGTGGCGCACTCAAAATCGTGTCGTAATTTACATCTGCAGAACTATACATGCAGGGGCTGCCTGAGAATACGGAAATTGGTACGGAATTTCTGAAATGCATTACCTCGCGTATCTTATATTTCTTCCAGAAAAAGCTTCGATTGACGAAGCTTTCATGGATTTAACAAGGCCCGTGCGCCAGATTCTTTTGGAACGGTATCCATATCTCGCCCACGTACCTGATGATGCGCCCATGGGACTGGACACGCCACTCCCGCAACCACCTCAAGTCTCGTGGAATCAACTTGGCACACTCGTCCCCATAGATCCGTCTCAAGAGCCCAGTGAGGAGGTCGATACACCCAGCACTTGGCATGACGTTGCGTTGTCAGTTGCTGCAGAGTTGATGGAGAAAGTCAGGCAGGACATTAAGGCCAAATTGGGATACACTACATCTGCCGTATGAAATTTACATTCGCCTGTTTTTCTAGTCTCTGATTGACGTGCTTCGCAGGGCATTGCACGAAACAAATTTCTGGCAAAGGTGGTGGCAAGCTCTTTGTTGGCCCTAGATATCTACTAAATACCTCATGATCAGTTATGCGCTTCTTACCGGAAGCCTATGAATCAGGCATGTTTCTCTGCATTTCTGGTATGACACATTGAGAATTCGGTACCCAGAGCATCCTGCGGAATGCCGCCATTCCCAATTACATCAAGCCAATGGCGTTCCAGAAGGTATGGCATGAGAAATTCGTCGACCGCTGGAGATAACATATAGACAAAGATTCGTTTTCTTGGAGGCAAACTCGGTAATGCATTGGCCACCGAATACGATGTTTCGACAGTCGGGGATCTTCTGTACGTCCTCCATGACCGATTACGATACAACCTCTGCACCGACCATGCCAGTACTATTAGTTAGGTTAGTAGTGTTATGTACATGTCTACACGTTGCAGCAACGAACGGTCATGCCAGATGAGATTGCAGAAATAAATTGGGCGAAGAATCTATATGGATATATGAAGTTCTGCGGTGAGTGCATCTCCTGCTCCTATAAGTCTGCTGACCGGCTTTCAGTGGGATAGACTACAGTGAAGGTAGCGACTCGGACATCCGCGGCTACGTATGGATTGGCTAACTGGTTGTAGTCAAGGAAAAACAAACTCTGAACAAAAGCATGTTGGCGGCGAAGAACCTTTCACCACCCGTCACGAAGTTCTCTGAGGGCTTCCAGTGGATCCGAGTGCTTGCTTCTGAACTGGCACTGC
>JARJLE010000410.1:0-44996 GCA_029289555.1 Mycena latifolia | reverse complement strand
CATAATGGACGAAAGGGACCCAGCGAGCGAAAGGGACCCTGGAACGCAATTTAATAATCGCCACATGAAGAGCACGAGCAGCTTCAGCGGGATCTGGAGGGCCTGACGGATTTCTCTCTGCGTCGGAGTTCCCGAAAAGGTGACCATAGAACTCCTCCGCAATTTTGGGACCGTCCTGATCTTGCATGGTCCTATCGCAAGGATGACTCAATGCGCCATAATAGCCTTGTGGAATGTGTTGAACTCACCACATCGTCGAAATGACACCCCGGAACCCTGCGAACAATAGTGAGGCTGCGAGATGAATGACCTCGTCTGGGACCGTCCAATCTCCCATGGATGTCTCGCAAGCGCTAAGGAAGACTAGTCCCTTATCTCCTTCGCTGCTCCGCCTATTTGCATCGGGTAAGCGTCGTGAGGCCTCCATTATCCGAGCAACCGTGACGCGCTCCTCGCCAATGAGTAGACCACTGTTCAGTGGATTAGAGCGATCTTGGGCCGCATGACCTGCGAAATGGACAATCGATGAGGTTTCGAGATGTGCAAACACGAGCTCGACAGAGGCCGGTGCCTCAAAGGTCCCCAATGCGGTCAAATATTCCTTGGGTACCTTTGACCTTATCTTGTGCAGTTCATCCAATGTATGGGGGAGTGGTGCATGCCCAGGGGTGTTTGGTTGGATGATTGCGGACATCTTGAACGGGATTGGGCTGGTGAGCGGAGCGCGGGGTAGAAGTGCGGTTAGAGTCGGGGTGTATGACGAAACAGCATAATCCGCGAGAGTTTCACAAGTGCTTCCGTATTTGCCAGCGGCATGGATGGGCAAGAAAGCGAAAAGTCCGGTGGGGCACCACCAGATGCGCGGGGGGTCCCGGATTTCTGCGTAGAAGAGTTAACTCAGCATTACGGATCGCACTTGGGACGTACGCATAATTTCAACGAGTCGATTATTGGTGAAGCGATGGAGTCCCACACCCACTCCAAGAGATTCCCAAACCGTTCATTCGGATCGTCGCTTTGGTCACCTTCGATTCTCCCAAGCAGACGAGTTTCCGCTCTAGCCGAGTGCGATCCAAGCTCCCTCCCAGCGACAGTCTGAAGGAAAGAATTAGACACGATCGACCCATGGCCAGAAAGTTCTTGGACACAGTCTGCAGCCCCAGAATCACGGCCGGGAAGCGTCGCCTCGGTTAATAGTACGTGGTGAACATCGTCAGAGCCGTCGCGGTCATGAGTTGCCATGCCCATAATGGAGGACAACGACTGGGCCGTTGGCAGCGGGCCGTTCTTCAATGCTGCGAAGCGTCTCGGACGCATGAAATCTTCGAACCCTGTCACCGTTCTCCGGACGGAATTGACTGCATCATCCCACTCGTGCTCAAGCTGCTGGCACTGCAATGCCTCGGCCCTCAATCAGTAACGCCTGTTCGTGAGTGTCCCCTGCGATATCTCTGGATGCATCGCGAAACGACGATTGCTCGAGTTTCCGGGATAGAGCCGATAACTTGGCCGCTAGCTCAGGATGCACGCTTCTCAACTCGTCCAACGGTGCGCGGAGACTGCAGCGCCTGGGACCAAATGACCGAGCGGGCAGCCTCAAGCATTTCGACGGCAAGCTGGTATTCACCCTGTTCTACTGCACAGTTCACGGCACGATTCCGAGATGACGGCAGTGGTCCATGATTAATCGGCGTCGAGAGGGTAGATCCAAGTCAAGGCCCACCACCCGCGGGAGAAGGTCAATAGCCGTCTGATACGCAAGTAAAGCCGATGGATGATTGTGATGCGTCGCAGTAGATGCCCAGTCTTTCGCAGCGATGAAGCGGAACAGTGGAGGAGATGCGGTGGATGTGGCAGCCTCCTCAAAATATGGACAGGCTCTATCCAAAGAGCCGCCGTCATTGTTGTATGTGTGAAGCACCTTGAGAGCCTGTGCAGTATTCAGGAGGCAAGATCCTCGCTTGGGATGCGGGAACGGCCGAAGTTCCAAAGTCTGCTGAAATAAATCAATCGGGTGTTTGAGACTTTGTTCTATATTCCCGCCCTTCCTCTGCATGAAAAAGGCATTGGCGAGATTGTTCAACGAATAGCTTCGTTCAGGATGTGGTCTTGGACGGAGCTCCAAGGCTTCACTCAATAGCTTGATCGCTTCATCGATGCCCTGCGTGTCTCCTCGCCATTCGCAACCTTTAACTAGAGCATTTCCTAGATTGGTGAGCGAGATGCTGCGCTGAGGATGCCCCGACGGTCGGAAATGCAGGGCTTCCCTATTCAGCTCAACGCATTGCTCTAGATCTCGCACGTCTGCGTCGCCTTCGCTATTGAACCGCAGCATGAGACAGTTCGCAAGGTTGACTAGTGATTGTTCGCGCTCGCGAATTGGCGCTGGATGGCAGTCAAGCGCTTCCCCACCCAACTTGATTGCTTCCTCTATATCGGGCCCTTGACCTCTGTGAATGAAGCGCAGAGCGATATGCATGGCCAGTAGGGAGAGGAGTTCGCCTCGAATGCGTGGCAGAGGAGCGAGAACTAGGACCTCCCTGAGGCCTTTGATTGAGTCGTCAATGTCAGCGACATTTCCGAGATGGAGGAACCGTCTCGCTAGGGCACCTGAGAGCGTTGTCACCGAGGCCGTGTGACGAGGACTGTCAGAGGTATAGCTCTGGAGACTGTCCCGTAGGACACGGATGCCCTGGTCGAGATCTTCCAAATTCCCGGTGCGGTCGAACCGGGTGCATTGGGTATTTGCAAGATTTATCAGGAGCATCTGTGCCTCCGGATCCGGGGGCGGACAGAGCTCTAGCGCTCGATGGTATAGCTGGAGGGCTTCATCACTGTCGTCTATGCTGCCCTGTAACATGAATCTGGTGTTGAGGGCGGAGGCGAGGATATTGAGATAACTACTATGCCAGGCCTGAGGTGGGGAGCAAAGCCCCAAAGCTTCGCGACCTAATTGAATGGATTTGCCGATGTAATCCACGTCGTCGCCCTGATGCAGGGACCGTTGGTACAGAGCGTTAGCGGCCCTGCCCAGATATAAAGCTCGATAGGCATCGGATGGAGATTGGATAGACAGGCTGTCTTGGAGCAGCCGGATGAGTGTCTCTAGATCTTTCGCATCTCTCCGCTCCTCGTAACGTCGTTCAAGGTCATACACCAGGATAACCATCCTCTCTGACCACGGCCAGGATGCAGAAGTCGGAGCTACTCCCTGGCGCCCATAAATCTCCAAGATTTGTTCGAGGTTGTTCATATCCCCAGTGTTACGAAAGCGCACATAAAAGCCTTCAATCGCGGCGCCAACGCCTGCTGACCGCCGGGATTTTCTGCGGGGAAGAGGGACAACAAATCTTGAACCCGAGGAGCTATTTCCCCCATCTCGTCTATAGTGTCTTTGTGCTGCATAAACTTTTGGACGAGAGCTACCAGCCGATGTACAGGGACACCTGGTGCGGGGTTGTTTGATTGAGCCAGGACGGCAACGCGATCGTCAGGATTAGCGCCACCACCCTGTTGCACACAAGGCACAGCAAGGAAGATCGCCGCCGACAGGCCTACAAGCGAGTGGCTCGCAGGAGAATGGATTGAGGACTCAGAGTCCCCGGATGCTGCGGATTCGTATCGGGCATGAAGAGCGTCGACCAGGCTGCAGATCAGTGCACCCCGAATACAATGTGAAGGCTGGATGATAATGGCTAAAGCTTCTTGAAGTAATCGGATCTCGTCTTCGAGATCATTGGGGTCCCCAAGGATCTGGTAGCGCTTGTTTACACAGAAGGCAAGCTCTGCGAGTAATCTGCCGCGAGCGGGATGTATCGGGGGACATAACTGTATGACATCCTTGGCCATAGAAATGACTTGGTCGACGCGGGCGAGATTATTGGACTCCTGGACGAAGGCAGCGTATTGGACTTCGACCGAGCTCACCGCGACTTCGATGAAGCTGGCATGAAGCGCTGGGGACACTGTCGCCATTAGTGAAGCAAACTCACTGAAAAGTGGCCCGTCTCTTGGAGTTCTAATAGCTGAAGTCTGGGGAACTTGACTGGCGACTCGCCCTGGAATTTCACTGTGGGGCTCGGCACCATCATGCTCGACACGGAATCTGTTGGCAGTCACGTTAGCGGCGAAGGGTTTGGGGAATGGGTGGAATGGGCATGCCTCTCCGCTCGCTGCAATAAGGTCAATGCCTCGTCCGCGATGCAGGTTGAATGATGTGGGTTCGAGACGTCAAGATGCAGAGCTTCTCGGTGGTGCTCGATAGCACTGCGTAGATCTGCCAGACGTCCCGCCGAAAGGCCATTGAAACGGGCGCACAAAGCTTGAGCAAGATCATTGAGCAACGTCGGGCGAACACGAGATCCGCGACAGAGTGTAAGCTGTCGTTCACATTCAGCGACAGCCTCATCCAATTGTTCCGAGGAAGGTGTAAGTGCCTGGACATTCATTAAATACCAGCCGAGTCGACGGAGACGCACGAACCATTATTTGCACAAGGGGGCAGGAAGGAAGAAAATGACGGTTGCGAAGACTAAAAACCAAATTATATGGGACGCGGACCCCTAGAAACAATCAGAAACGTCAACGGAGACATGAGAATCAATACGTGCCTGAAGCCTAATTTTAGGTGCTAGATTTAATTGACCCGTGAGCTCGGTGATAAAGATCTGCGCCCGTAGATTGTAGGCGTTCTGTCGAACAGGAAGTCGTGGATGAGCAGTACGCCGAGTAATTAAAAATCAAGCAGCTGCTAGGATTTGCCGCGGGTCCGGGCTGAAGCGCTAGCAGGATATGATGCAGCGGTAACGACGGACCTCTGCTGCGTTGGTCGGACCACAGAGGAGCGCAACGGCAAGCCGCAAAAGCGGCCCCCAATATATTTGGTGACGAGCGCGTAGGCTAAGTACAGTAAATATAACTCTATCGAAAGTTCCGAAACTTGATAATAAAGAAAACTGGGAGTGGAGGGTGGGTGAAAAGAAAAGAGTGCGAGCGGAGCTCGAGGATGGTGCGGCGGGGAGCGGGGCTCGCGGTGACGGCGGGAGCGAAGCTCTGAAAGCCGTGCAATCCGGCACCGAGTTTTTCCCTCCTGACTCAGCCTCCGCTACAACTGTAGCACCGAGTCAGGAGCTCGATGCCGAGCTGCCGGAATAGGGCGCGACGAGCGTGGCTCGTGCAATGGGGGCGGAGCTCAGAGGACGGATCGGCGGCGCCGAGATCCGAAGGGAGCAGGTCCGGACATGAGCGCAGAGGCCTCCGAAAAACCTCCTTACCCTTGGAACCCGCTTTTACTCCAATCAAATGTTCCGATTTCCCAGGGCCTGCTCCGCCATCACCCGCCATGCACGGCAATGGTTCTTGGCTTGTTCCCAATCTCCCTGATCTAAATAATGCTCAATCTTGACGCCCGAGCTCATATGCCAGCCGATATTTCCATTAGACAGGTTGCGCAAAACCCAAGCAAGCCATGCGTACGGCACAAAAGCCATCTGATGGCTCGAATGGCTTCGGCGCGACCTGTCTATCGTTCCCCGAAGAACCTAGTCTTGTTCGTCGGAAAAAGTGTTGTTCCTGCTATGGCGTACTTCCGGGTCTCGCGCGGCTTCGGCGCCTAATACTCAATTATTTGCAAAAGTTGGCGGTCACATGTTTTCCACAAGTTTTCCATCAACCACCGCTTGGATTCCTATAGTGTTGTTGAATCGTCTCATCGAGCCCGCGGTTCCGCCGCTATCCATTTTGCGATCCGACGCTTTCCTCGTTCCCTTGGTCCGATGGGCTATTTTTCAGGCGCGCGAGCTACAGGAGCACAGGGAGGAGTTATTTGAGTGGTTAAAGTGGCCAAGAGGGGTTAAATTGGCCTTTTAGAGGTGGCCCCATAACTTTTGGAGCTCAATCTCTGCTGATACGATGTACTGGGTAAAATCGAGACAAATATTTATTGGATGCCAGAAGGAGCGTAATAGATCAAATTTATGTATGAGATGATTAGAAAATGTACGGGCCATCTTCCCAACATCCATTAGAACCTTCTGCTACCGGTAGCTCGTCCAACTATGTGCTCTTGCTGCATTGTTGTGGCCCGCATGCTTGAAAAACAGCCCCTCGGGCCAAAACTGGCGGAGAAGGCGTAGGATCGCGGAATGGTTGGCCAGGGCACCTCGGGCTCGAAAAAACACTACATGATCATGAGAATCCAGGCGGTGGTTGAGAAGATATGGTGCTCGCGGCGTTGGGCAAAACAGTTGATGGAAAACATGTGACCGCCAACTTTTTCGCGAGCGGCAATAATATGAGTGAGGAAGAGCTTATGAACTTTTGATTCTCCACATCTCCTTCGTGGCTGTTATTCTCGAAATAGTCCTGTCCAGCAGGGATTCAGAAGGGACCTAGAAATGGATAACGTGAGACAACTTCCCAGAAATCCGGAGTATATTATAATCTTGCAGCAAAGTTAATGCCTCAAATATTGGAAGACGATCGCCGATTCCTTAGCATTAGCAAGAGGGTTAACTTTTTGACTTGCCAAACTGATTTGTTCCCACGCCAATTGAAGCAAAGAGCGAGGGCAATCGGGAAGCGACAACGAAGGATGGGCAGATAGTCTTACGGACCCGTGCACATGCAGTCGCATACATTCAAATGCACTCAGAATAGAGAACACTGAACTGAACTGTGTTGCCGATGCCGTACCTGGGCAGTACCGTATGTAGATGAACTAGTAATGGGATCAAAATCAGCAACGAAGTGGGTAACTTGTGGTACTATTCTAATGTACACTGAGTTCAACGCTTGCTCGAGCTGTGGAACATAAACAGCTGATCAGCGCACAGTGTCGTATTCTGAGGGAAACCTCTCGCAGCGGTTGCAGTGAGGTAGCAATTCTCAAATTGATAGGCCAGGGCTCAAGCAATCATTCGGCCGCGGGACCTCTTATTGGTGTCCCCCACCAACATTATGGAAGTAGTCATTTAGGTACAATACAGCCCGAACTAAGATCAACATCTAGTAGAGGTATTTCGTCCAAGCGGATAGCTAGCATGGGATGCTTTCATGCTGAGGTCAGCTACTGAACAGTCACCTTCCGGGTTCGAATAGGAAAGTCCTCGAAATCCTTTTCGCCGGTCGTTTGGAGATCGATGTATTCGCCCTCAAGAGCACCAATGGGTGCACGGGTGGTCTGTGCCTCGACATCGGCCAATTCATGTTCAGCTGCGGATGCTCGTGGGTCCTCGCCCAGATCCACAAGGCGCTCTCGTATGAATGCAACAATTCCTGCGGACTCCAAGCCAGGCGTCCCCCCTTCCGTATGAATCGCCGGAAAATCTTCGTGCCATTGGCGAACCAATGCGCGCTTCTGGAAAATATGGGCGACGCCGAGCGCGGAAAGTGGTCTCCGACCTGTCTAGGCTCTCAGCTCACCATTATATAGGATAGAACACTCCCACTTGCCAAATGCGAAATAGATTACATTTGCCCCGAAAACGAGCGCGAATGCGCCATTCAGGAACGTCCAGAAGCCACCGAATGTGGCCACGCCGGACAATGTCGTGTTGTCCACCGTATCTTGGATGAGGGTGGATGCCATGTAGTAGGGTTGAAGTAAGGTCAGGGTGGCGATGTTGGAACCGGAGGTGTCATTGGAGGGATCCGGTTGCAATGAAGTCACTTCAGAGGTGAATGCAGTGGTTCTTGGCTACAAATCGGCGAACGCTCAGGTCCAGGCTGATTTTAGAGACAGCACATACGGTTGAGATTCCCCAACGGACTTGGGTTATTATTTCTCTCTGCGTCCAAACTAGAACCCCGATGAGGCGTGCGCCTGGGGGGAGAAGAGTCGGTCCTCGGGTCGCATACCCGTCCTCGAGCAGATCCAAAGAAATTGCATGTACTGCTCGCACATAGACTGGGGGGCTTGTCGGTGGGAAAGTAATGGAGACAGAGATGTTGACTACTTCTTCCCATGAGTAAGGACCTGGGAAATGAATTTGGGGTAAGAGCCGTGTTATGAGCATGCACTGCGTTCCCAGGGCCCGTCGGCAGAGGGTCTGCTGACGCGGCGTCGGCCAACGTCGGCAGACCTGGAAGTCGACATGCTCCGCCGATGTCTGCCTTTGTTCGGAAGCCTGCACTCAGCCCCAAATATCGATTGCATTTTGCCCTGGCTGTGAGCGGCATGACTGCCGTGAGTTGCTATCATCACTGTTGATGCCCTGGCGACAGAAATAGCCGCTGGCTGATGTCACCTCGCGGTGGTAAGCACCTTGCAAGCACAAATTGCAAAGGGCATCTATTTTATTTGAAAACTGGATGGATGCAGGAGCACAGAGACAGTGAAGCTGGCGGCGAGCGGCCGATGAGGAGTCGTGAGACGGTCTCGGCAAGGCCAGCTATTTATGGAGAGTCTCGGCTCGGCATCTATTCTAAATCTGTACATACGTGAGACGTCTCCACGGCAACCGGATAGCTGCCTGTGGTGCCGACGAAGTGCCAACCTCCGTTGTTTGAGGAGTGGTGAGCGGGGGGCAGAGCTCAAGCAGAGCTCGGCAGGCTTGGTCGACCCCGCGCACACAGATGTCAGCGGAGGGCTCAGCTCAAGTCAACAGAGCTGTGTTGATCTGATGTCGGCAGGGTCTGTGGAGCCCGCTCGGCAGACGTCAACAGACGTCAGCAATCGTCCACAGGCTGTGCCGACGGGCCCCCGGAACGCAGTGATGATTTCATTTACACACATTGTGCGCCAAGCCCGTACGTGGTTCCCGTGGGGCAGCTGATGGTCTCCGTACCGACGGCCGCGACGACTTGGAGATTGTAAATATCGGGATTGAGAGTATATTGACCGTTAGACGGAGTCTGGCAGTGTCGCTTTGAATCGTCTGTGCGGCACGAAGATTTGTATCCACGTACCACGAGGATTGTTGCAGGTCCATAGACAGTATCATAAAGAGCGGCTCCCAACCTTGTCGAAAGTGTTCTTGTGTAAACCTGTGCCTTAAGGGGCATTACCACAATAGTGTATACGCCAAACGCTGGGACTGCGAGTACGATGCAAGTGATAACCACCGCTCGTACGAAGATAATCGGCCCAGACTCTCCTCTGAGTGCTTCATCAGACTCCGATTGTAAGCGAGTTTATTTGGTGCCACACACCTTACTAATGGCCGCCCAAGCGAACGATTGAGGAGGATGGTCAATGGTGTATATGCTGGGTGCACACGCGCGCAGCATCCGAGGAATTTGAACCTCTGAGTCCAAATTCGGCCTTTCGACTTGCAAATGGTTGCAATGCGGAATAATGCAGACACCGCAAGTAGAACCAACAAGCCGATGAGTAGTAGGCGGCTATCGATGAGTAGTAGGCGGGGATCGGAATATGTAAGATAAAGATAACTGTGGAGACAATAGACAAGATAGCCCCCAACTTGCAGTGCTGGTTAGATCTCTCCCGGTCGGCAGTACTGTTTGAATTTCTTACCGCTGATCTCCATTGCGCCCATGGCCAAATCAATGACAGCGAGGCAGTTGACCGGCCATCTCAATATACTGTATCTCGTGAAGCTTGCATCAAAGGCAGTTGCATACTATTCACTTACACGACAAGATGATGCACAAGTACGAATAGGCCAAAAGCCACACCTCCGACGAGCGGCTCCCTATCCTCGACTGGAATCCATTCTTCGCCTATGACTTGGACGAGGCTGTATGCAAAGACTGCGATGGTGGCGATAGCCGCGAGCAGGAGCAAGCGCAGACTATAAACTCTTGCATAGGGATTGAAGAGGATTGCGAATGGATGCATGGATGAGAAGCCATCAACGCCTGAGCGGTCCTTTCATACGCGGCGAACCCAGCTTCTCACAGGAAGCGGGAGCAAAGACTGAGGTGGCAACAGTGATTCCTCCCGATCATCGTCGCGACGCGGATAACATCAGAAAGTTTCCCAGCGCTGAATACCGAGGTTTACTCGACAAGAGTGTCGATGATGGTGTTTTCAGGAATCGCAGCGTGGATACAGCGTAAGCCCCCGGGGCCGATCGTGAATCCGGGTGCTGGGGTTTAGCTGTGGACGCCGGTCATCGCACTTCGCAGATTGTAGCTGGATCAAACAAAGATCGAGGTATATTTGACTGTTCGTCGCACTGATGAACAAGTAGCGGACGACCTATTTTGGGGCGTGGGAGACGAATCAAGATATCCAGTACCCACGAAGCACAGACCGAGTGTTCACCGGAGTCAACTCGCGACACGCCGTCGTGGGTTGTATCAGCCCAATTACCTCGCGGTTGATCAGAATCATGATTTGCGGAACTCGAGGGAAAGAGAACCTCGCCACCAAGTACTTCTCCCGCAGATCAGCTCCAATGCAAGATGGGTTTCTATTCCTGTTGGGCACGAACCGTGGCCCAAGAAACATCTCCTGCTCCGAGCGATCGGGAGGGATACATTGAGCTCCTGAGGTACTTGGTCAGACGCAATCACGTACGCATGCCGGGAATAAACTCAATTGCATGGCACCTCTTGACGGGAAATTCCGCCAGGATTATTCGACGTCAGTGCCCTGCGAATGGAAATGCAACACGTGTAGTTCGCCCAGCCTGGCTGAAGTCCCCGTCACGCGCTTGGAGTAGACATGGGCTCCGAATCGAGAGATACACGGAGAGTGCGTCACCCAGGAATCCATCCACCTCTGCATCTACACGCCACGCTGTGTGCGGGAGTTCGGACGCATTAGGGTGCGAAGCCCCGAGCTGACGCCTCTTGGCCACTGGCATGTCTCGTAAGGACGCACGCGACAAGGACGATACAGGATACAGAGGGACACGGAGCACTGGGGGAGGTGCATGGCGCTACTAGTACGCGTGGGCGATGAGCAGCAGGTGCGTACACGAGACGAGGACCGACCGCGATACGAACGCTGTGAGGAAAGCCGATTCGGTCGTGCTCCGGGCGGCGAAAAGATATTTGGTCGTGTCGATACGGTGCAGTGGCTTACTCCTTCGACGCCTCGCCCAATCCAAGATCGGCGTCGAGCAGGGGTATCTCGTCCAGAAGATATCCTAGCTTCCGCTCGGAAGCGCCGGTTCCTGCACGGTCGCCTTGCCAGCCCGCGGCGGGGTTAGCCCTTCGGGCGGCTACTTCCGTCATCTGGCGATCTTTATGGGCTCCCCGCTCTGAAGCCTCGGATGCTCGTCGTGTTTTCTGTGTCTCGATGTCCCCTTGTTCATCTTCTTCAGCAGATAGCCCTTGGCACCGAAAAGGAGGGCGAATGCACCGTTGACGAAAGTCCAGAAACCACCGAATGTGGCAACACCGGACAGAGGAGTTGCGTCGATGGTGTCTTGTGTCCATCTTGTCGCGCAAGGCCAGGGATGAAGTAATATCGACGCTGCGATATTGTCCCTGGCGCTGTCGGTGGCCGGATATGGTTGCAACGAGGTCAAGTCCCAGGTGAATATTGTTTTTCTGGGCTTCGGGTGACGGTCGCTCGTGGGCTGGCTGTTTTAGAGACAGTACGTATAGTTGAGATTCCCCAACGGACTCCCGATAAGCCGTAATCCCGGGAGCAGGAGAAGCGGGTCGATACGATGAATATGATTCCAAACGTCCAAGGAGAGGTCCGGAGGGGTTTTTCACGGCAAATATCCTTGTCCTGCATGAACGTAGACTCCACCTATCTCTGAGGGAATAGCGATAGAGGTAGTAATGCTGAAAGTCTCGACCCATGAATAAGGACCTGCGGACACATCATGAGCCTTAGCGATACGGCCCATGGCATTAACGCCGCGATTACAGTACTCGGACTGCCAATGATTTGCCCCTCCTGCCAGACGCGCGAGATCGTTTGTCTTTGCTGATATATAGTATGGGCACGCACCAGACCTGCCGTCATGAACATGCTGGGGGACGATGTCATAAGACACTCCATTTCCTCTCCATCTGTCGACTTCCGCGCCGACACGGGGCACAGCGCGCGGAGCCAATATGACGATGATGCAGCGCAGCGCGACGGGCATTCGGATCTGTGCGCCGTGCTAGCGCCAGGCCGCACTCTGCGGCGGCGCACGATACATACGGAGGTGGCGCGGATGAGAGAGGGCGGCGCACACAACGGGGGCACGCGTTCGCAGGGGGCCACGTGCGCTAGGAGGGAACGAAGACACGGCGCGAGATCGTGGCGTGGCTCCGCATGTACACGCAGTCGGGCCCGCGGTCTGCGTTAGCGGCGCGGGCGGCAGCGATATACGCGGGCTCCGGGCGTGTAGCCAGGGTATTAGAGCGACTCTACATATCTATGGGCATCAGCGCACGCAACACGAGGAAGGATGGGAGACGTACCAAGAACCGCACCGACGCGCACGGTGAGTGTCTGGGGATGTCTACCTCGAGCGCCCTCGGGCACAGGAGGACCGGAATAGGTCACGGTGGTGATACCGTCGAGCGCGAGGTGCGTTAGGGGCGGCGGTGACAGCGAGCAAGCAGCTGCCGGCATGAGCGTGAGGGGGTCAATGTATTTGAGGGCGGCGACGTCGGAGAGGACGAGCTCACGGACGCCCGGGGCTCGTGAGGAGAGCGTCGAGACGCGCGGCTCGCGGAGGAGAAGCGAGAAGCCGAAAATCTCCAACCGCGGTGATCGGATCAAGGAATTCGGCGATGTCCCGCCATTCCCGGCTTGACCCTTCTGTTCGACTCGACCGCTTTACGGCGAACAATCTCGTGCCACCCACACAAAACGGGTTTCGCCCCAACCGGGGTGTTACACATTTAGTTTCCATTTGTGAAAGCCCGTAAACTAAACGGAAACGGTGGGAAAGTGTTTAAAAACTGTTCAAACTGTTGATAAATAGTCAGCTCGGGGTAATATTCTTACACTGATATCTGGATGGGTGGTTCCCTGTAGTGCTCGATGCTAGCAATGACTAGCAGAGCCTGTTATATGCCCCATCATTGCTACTGAAGGCTATTTGGGTTTGATCTAGACACTGAGAGAGAGATTGGTTCGGCCGAGCTGCCCGTAGGCGACGAGTTGTGGCAAAATAAAGTTTTGGTCTCTAACTCGACGACCACGGACCCGTTGACTTCGGGACCACGATTTTCGGAAGCCCCTTGCCACATGCTGACAATACATTTCAAAGATGTGTACCGTTAGCAATTGTGATGCGTATCATCTGCATTCATTGTGGAGCCGTTCGTGTCACTCCTTTCACCTTGCTCCGTCCTGCCCATATAAAATCTGGGTCTTGGCAGCAGGGTCAACAGCGGTTGGGTAGGAGATTCATAACAGGGTCCATTCAATTTGAACATTAGGCGGACTAGGATTGATAGCCATACGACTGGCCAGGGACGGATTTCGGCTCCGTGTTCAAATCGTGGCTGCGGGCAATTGCGCCAAGCGCAGCCTAAGTTTGTCGTGGAGGCATATAAAGTGGCTGCCCAAGGTTCCTAGATTACCACTAACGATGTTCACCAAACTCCTGTCCGCCGCTGCCTTCGCCGCCCTGCTCCTGGCACAAGGGGCCATATCCGCACCCCAGGTCTCGAGCCCTGGTAGCTACAAACAATGTATGTTCATTGCCCGCATATCATACCTGCCTCGCTCATCAAAGTCCCTCGCCCTGCGCACAGGCACCACCACGGCCGTTCGTATTCTTTGTTTGTCTCTTCAATCGTATACTGATACTTACGCTGCAGGACTGTATGCTGGCCCCTTTTGCTACCATTCGCGCATCCTGATTAACTTCGTGTTCATCCCAGGTCCCAAAGGGGAGATCTGCTGCATCCCCCCCACGTTCCCTGACGCTCCGCACCTGTGAGTCCTTGTATCTATATCGGATGTACGAGGCATTTACCATGTGCGTAAGCTGCGCAACGATTTGTCCGTTGTAGAACAATATAGTGGTGGATCGAAGTATGAGAGATGGTCGAACGTGTTCCTGTTCTCACATACCAAATAATACTATCAGCTACGATGTCGCCGAGGGATCCAATGTTTCGTGACTTCCTGGTTTAAACTAGGCTCACATCATGCCAAGAATACCTGAGGATACTGACCTCGAGCCACTGGCAGGCTTGAGCCGAGTTCACGTTGAGACGCTGCTGGCTCGAGAATTTCTAAGCTGGTGACAGGTAGGGCATCATAACATGCTGTCCACAAAAGGATTTGTGGGAAACGACCTTGTAGTACCCACAAAATAGCAAGATTGGTGGCTGCATTACACAGCCATTGATCGCGGGAAGTTCGACTTTGTTTCCCTCCGCCTTATGGCAGTAGGATAAACTGGTTTTGTCAACTTGGGGGGTTTTCAGGGCCGCTGATAACGGCTATGTAAGTCACAGAACCAGAATCACCCCTCCCAGAAGTACAATCGATGACGTTGAAGTGTTGCGCTTCTACGTTATTTGTGCAAATTAGGGTCCCCGCAAATATCAGCCTCGTTCTCGGCTGGTGAATGCGTCGAACTACAATATACTAAAAATATGGGTCAATTGAGTCTCATAAAGTTACAGCTGTCCTAGCAAGAAATGCCAGAGAAGTCGTGAAATTTTAAATTTTGCACCCCAGAAAAGATTGACCGCAAACCCATGTCGCGAGGCAATCCGACCGGAAACCGGCGCAGGGCGGCTTATTTATATGAAACAGGCAAAAAACAGACAAAAAACGTGCCGCGCCTGTTGGTCCGCAAACAGCTGTAGGACTGTATCGAGCAAGAAGAGTTCTCAAACACCTCGTTCAATTAAGTTGGGTGGCTACGGCTACAACCAACGACAATTTTAAACGAAACAGCATTGAAAAACAAGTGATACGTAAAGGTACAGTCCGACGTCAAAGTCGCAGGCAAAGTCCAGTCTAATGATCATCTAACATCTCAGCAGCGGTGCTCTGCTAGAGAACAACAGCCGTAAGGAGCCAGTAAACAACAGGCGCAAGGAGTAAGGAGCCAGCTCTGCAATGCGATAATGGTAAGAAAAAAGACCGACGCGGTAAGTTAGAAGCTAACCTACCTGCTAGCTTGTGTAGACTTTGCGGTAGCGTTGCTGAGGATGGCGCCTGCCCGTGCGGTGGTGCTACTGGCAACATTGCTCGCTTGCACGGCGGGGGGAGGAGCGGCAAGGATGGCGTTTGCCTGTGCGACGGCGTTGTTGACGATGGTGGCCGCCTGGGTGCCGCCAGGAGTGGTCGGGGTGGTGGAGGAGTCGACCAAGGCTATGCGGGCTGCCCTGTTTTCCGCTTTGGCCTCCCCTCGCCGCCCTCACCCTCGCCGCCGCACTCACTTCCGCCCTCGCCGCCCTTGATCACCCCAGCGTCCTTGCACGCTTGAAGGACCTGCTGGCCAACCTCGTAGGACGCCTTCAAGATTACCTATCCCGAAATCGTCAACGACTTCGGATGGGCAAGAAGTCGCCTTAGCACACCTTCAGGGCTTCCAACTGGGCTTTGCCGTTCTCCTCGAGCTCGCCACTGGAAGGGAGGTGACGTGAGTCTCAGAGGCAACAGCGGAGTGGGAGACAAGGAAGGATAGAGGGAAAAGTTCACGCACCCCTGGATTTCGCTGAGCAGCGAGATGCCGGACGTGACCAAGCCCCCGGCGACGCCGCCAACATCGCACTGACACGGCGGACAATCAGCTGTCATTTGCGATATCGGTTTCTGTTGTCATTGAACCGCCGTTTGAACTGTCATTTGCGCAAATCCGGGCCACCTTCCCCTTTCGTCGAATTTCGGGGTTTTCCGCGACCCCGACGCAGCCTCGTGTTTTGGGGGCATTTTGTTTTAAAGTACGACAAAGAACTTTTTGACCGCTTTCTCAATTTGCACGGAACGGTGAAAAAAAGAGATTACAGCTATTTGCGGAACTTAGGGCGCGGGCTCTTTTTTCTAACCCTTTTTGGTAACTTTTTGATCCCTTTCACTGAGTCCCTCGCAGCGGGCTCAATTCTTCCCTGTGTACCTTGGATTTGATTTGTATTGCGTGCCCGCAGTGCGTAGGATATAATATATATATATTATTTGGGCACCACAAGACTCGGTCATCAAAATCACAGTGTTTCGAAGTAAGTACACTCTAGCAATGGCTGGAAGCTTCCGCGGCCTCTGAATCGTTAATAGGATACTACTAGGCATATATTACATTGCACTGGATAGTCACCTTATCAATATATAGCCACGGAGCCTCGAAAATACGCTCCGAGTCCCGCCATCAGTATTAGATGCCATGCAGCTAGAAACTGGTCTGTAGCGACATCATACAGACAGCCCAGAGCCACGTTGATGGTCTGGAGGGCTGCCTTACATCTTATGCTCACTGCTCCATATATTCAACGCATGTAACATGTCCCAGTGTCCCGCGCGACACGTTCGCCAAGCGAAAGGTCGCGCCCCCCGGCAAAGAAACCGCACGCATGAACTTGCTGCAAGTGCCCATAGTCAGAAGCAATGGTGTGTTGGGTGTGCGTCCCGGGGCCAAAGGGAGAGCTTAGGGCTGCACTGCATGCATGGACCCACGAGCCATCAATGCTGCTCGCAAGGTCCGAGTCATCAGCACGTCCAGCGGGTGAAAGGCAGAGGGCTGCTGCAGCATGAGCGTGGACACCGCCACCTCATTTCCGTTCTGGCTGGGCACAAGCCCAGGGAAACAGGCCCCCGAGATGAGCACCAAAGAGCTGTGAGGCCGAAGATGTCTCGGAGTCGGGTGTGGCGAGCACCTCTCAGATAGGTGCAATTGCCGAAGCCATTTGAAGACATTGGGTGGGCTGGGAGGTATCTGTGGTACAGGCCATGCATCTAAATGGACAAACTGAGAAAGGACACCAGAGGAAACCAGAGGAAGATGCACTAAATCCATCAAATGGTGGATTGAGTGCTGAATTTCAAACTCCGCCCAGTATTGAAAAATACTGAAACTTTTGTTACACAGTGGCTGCACAGTGCCCAATAAATCCAACAATATTCTCGGAAGCTTAAAGTAGTTTTCCAGTGGTACTAGAATTTTAAACTAGGTTATGGACACTGTTTTAAGTACCTTCAACAGTTTATTCAGTCTGAGCCGCATTTGCGATGTTTAGCTAAGCCAAGAGGTTGCTGTCAACTTGAATCTCGACCAAAGATAAGACAGATTATGTGCATATTATATTGTCTTTATTCTTTCTTTTCGCCCACCATGGCTAGTATCGAGCCAAAAAGTTCTTTGTTTTACTTAAAATAAAATGCCCCCGAAACACGAGGCTGCGTCGTGGTCGCGGAAAAACCCGAAATTCGACGGAAGGGGAAGGTGGCCCAGATTTACGCAAATGACAGTTCAAACAGTGGTTCAATGACAACAGAAACCGATATCGCAAATGACAGCTGATTGTCCACCGTGTGAGCGTGGGTTGTGAGAATCGTTCAAGTTGAGGGAGAATGGGAGGGAGTAGCTTACCGCTAACTGGAAGCCGGCGTTTCCCTCGCCCTCACCGCCCTCGGCTTCATCCTCGCCTTCGCCACCCTCGGCACCCCGTTCACCCTCGCCACCCTGGGCACCACCCTCACCTTCGATGCCCTCACCCTCGCCTTTGACGCCAGCCATCTCGCCCTCACTCTCGCCACCGGCAGGCTCGCCTTCCTCAGCGCGGGGCATGACATATCCAGCGCGCGCGAGAGCATTGGTGGAGGGCCGTAGCGCGTTTGAGGCCGCGACCGCGGATGCGGTTAATGCGGACGCCACCAGGACGGCAAGGAGCAGGGAGGCAGAAAAGCGGGGCATTTTTAAAGTTGTGTGTGAAGGAGGGTTATGAAAATCCAAATATCCTACCTGAACAAGCTGGAGCGTAAAAAGAGCACAGGGTGGAGGGGCGTGGGGGGTGAAGGGAATCAGCAAGTGGACCGAGCCTGTTGTAAGGATGGAGAAACTGGGCCTGGCTTTTAAGGAGTGTGGATTAAAAGACGCGTGCGATTTTAGAAGTCGTGTAAACCTTGGCTAACCTTGGTGTAAACGACCAGATCTGCGCTCCCTCGTGGTGCGGTGCCCCCGCGAGGTAAGCCAAGGACAAGGAGATTGAATTTTTGCCTATGTTCATAGTATGAATTCGCCTTGTCGCCAATGAGAGACGGTGGCGCACACGACGGGGGCACGGGGCGCGTACGTGGGGTCCCGTGCACACTCAGCGCTAGGAAGGAACAAAGGCACGGCGCAGCTCCGCATGTACACGCAGTAAGGCCCGCGGCCCGCGTCAGCAGCGCAGGCAGCAGCGATATACATAGGCTCCGGGTGTGCAGCCAGGATATTAGAGCGACTCTGCATATCTGTGGCATCAGCGCACGCAGCATGAGGAAGGATGGGAGACGCATCAAGCCGACGCGCACGGTGAGTGTCCCTCGAGCGCCCTCGGTCACAGGAGGACCAAAATAGGCCACGGCGGTGACGCCGTCGAGCGCGAGGCGCGCTAGGGCGGCGGCGACGGCGAACAATCAGCTGCCGGCATGAGTGTGAGGTGCTCGATGTCGTTGAGGGCGGTGAGCAGGGCCATGGGATGTCGGAGAGGATGAGCTCGAGACGCGCGGGGCTCGCGGGGGGAGCGTCAAGGCGCGGCTCGCTGAGGAGAAGCGAGAAATCGTAAATCTCCAACGGCGGTGATCGGATCAAGGAATTCGGCGATGTCCCGCCCTTCCCGGCTTGACCCTTCTGTTCGACGACCGCTTACGGTGAATAATATGCCATACACGCAAAACGGCCGCCCCAACGGGGGCGTTACACAGCGGCCACTCCAAGAGCTATGCGGCTGTGCACAGTGCAGGTTCTGTTGGACCGCTGTCGAGGACGACAAGGCACATGCATTTCTCATCTGCACGGACTGCACCGGTCATGGCCACCTCCAGCCCATACGCGAAACTTCCTTGCGCGATATATACGACAATGTTGGAGGCTTCGAGCGGAAATCGTCCACAGATCACCCACAGGACTTCCTCCAGTGGCTCCTGTCGTCGCGTAAGATTACGGGCCGGCTGGCAAAGTTTGTAGCAGATATTTTGGACGAGTACGATAAACATCGGCGCTACCTACCAACTACATTGTACCTGCCCATGCGCTAACCACGCTGTAATTTTGGGACGAACCATTTCCGTACCACATCTTCGCATGGAATCCGTGAGACGGATTATCCTTCAACGCTACTTGCATGTTCGACGTTAAAGGTGAGCCGGTCACAGCGGTGAAGTGGGAAGATGTCCGTAGCATACATTTGACATCTGTGTATGTAGTCCACGGGCCCCGCTATGTTCCTTGATGAGACCGCCGCGGTTAAAATAAACTTCCTTCCTTCCTTCAAGTTCCTTCCCGCCGCACTTTCCCTCGCTGCACGAGCGCTGCGAGCTGCGCCAACGTCTTTTACCGAGATATACATATCCGCACCCATCGCGGTTTGCTCGTCCATAGGCGATTCTGTCTTCCTGCGCTCAGGCCGACCCCTCGGCGAACCATCCTCTCCGTGCTGATTCCTCTCCCAGAAGACTACCTTGGCTTTGCACTGTACCCCGCCGTCCCCCCGTCCCCCGCCCCAGCGAGCGCACCGCGCCCAGACTTGTTGCGACGCGGGATGCGGTACGGCGCTGGTAGGTCACGCGATTGAAATGGGCTGCGACGCTGCGCCGCCGTCCACTGCTCCTTCTCTATGAACTCCAGAGTAAATGAACCCTCCAGAATTTCACCGCAGGCAAGAATTTTTTACAGTGTCTTAGAGCCACGATTCAATGATTTTTTTTTCATGCCAGAAACTCGTCGTAATTTCCCGACTGATGCCATCGCGCCCCAAGTTGAGCCCTCGCATGTCTTAAAAAAAAACAAGCCTAAAACTGCGCCCCCAGTAAATCCGAGTATCTTTTGGGCGCCAAAACTCGGTCCGCGGCAGAGTAAATCAACTTCTGAAGGGCCAAATTTCATAGAGCAAATCTTTGAAAATTTGGGACTTTTCGCGGAGAGTGATTGGCGTGTGACCGGGGCCTGCGCCGCTTGGAGAGCTTCTGGGTGTCCGCGACATTCTTCGGACGCGCGCGCGCACCGGCGGTGCCAAACTCCCGCACTCGGGAAGCAAAACAAGCAATATCCTTGTCTTATGCTGTGAACATCAGGCCCCCAGCGTCCGCCTCGTGGACTTGTCCCGACGCTACCGTTGCGCGGCTTCCGCAAAAGCGCAGCTGTACTGCTCATACGGCCACTCAGAGTCCTGTTGTACTATACTATTTCGACCGAGTGTTCAGGTGGCCGATTTTTTTGAGGTCGTCAAAAATCGCGACAATTCAAAAGAAAGTTTATCGGCCATCTCGGGGAGTGAAAATTCGGAAATTAATAAACACTTGGTCGAAATAGTACAGTAACTAGCTCCCTGCACCCCTTGCCGACTCACGGAGTTTCGGTCTCGGCTTCAGCCGAACATACTTCATGTTCCACTTTAAGCTGCCCTGGAGGCTCATTGGAAAATCAACAATAAGGTCATTACGATACTATACAACGGCTTCATCCTTCACAATTTCACCCACTTCAAGATCGATGTCAAGCTGGGGCACTTCGTCCAGACGATATTCGGGTTTCAACTCGCGACCGGGCTCTGGAGGGTCGAGTTGCTGAGCACCAATGGGGCTCCTTTCCACGTCGTTGTCCTTTGTTGTTTCGTCTACGTCTGTCCTCCTCTCGCGAGCGTCAGACAGTATTGGTGTGGTCTGTAGCTCGACGTCCCTCGGTTCATCTTCGTTAGCAGATAGCCGCGGATTCTCGCCTAGATCCACCAGACGTTCCCGGATGTATGCAACAATGCCGGCAGATTCCGAGCCGGGTGTCCCCCCTTCTGTGTGGATCGCAGGAAAGTCTTCGTGCCATCGGCGAACCAGAGCGCGCCGTTGGAATATATGGACGACTCCGAGGGCGGAGAGTGGTCTTCTACCTGTGAAGAGCCTCAGCACGCCGTCACAGTTAAAACACTCCCACTGCTTGCCAAATGCAAAATAGATAACATTAGCTCCGAAAAGGAGGGCGAATGCACCGTTGACGAAAGCCCAGAAACCACCGAGTGTGGCAACACCGGACAGAGGAGTTGCGTTCAGGGTGTCTTGTGTCAATTTCGTAGCGCAAGGCCAGGGATGAAGTAAGATCAATGTTGCAATATTGTTCCTGGAGCTGTCGGTGGCCGGATATGGTTGCAGCGAGGTCAAGTCCCAGGTGAATATTGTTTTTCTGGGCTACGGGTGACGGTCGCTCGTGGGCCAACTTTTTTGAGACAATACGTACAGTTGAGATTCCCCAGTGGCCTTGTGTGATTATGTCTCTCTGGGTCCAAGATAAGACTCCGATAAGGCGTGATCCTGGGAGCAGGAGAAGGGGATCGATATAGTGAACATTATTCCCGGCATCCCAAGAGACGTCCAGACCCAAACCGGCTTCCCAAGGCAAATATCCGTCTCCTGCATGAACGTAGACTCCACCTATCTCTGGGGAGATGGTGATAGAGATAGTAATGTTGAAAGTGTCGACCCATGAATAAGGACCTGAGGACGTGTCATGAGGCTTGTGTCATGCGGCTCTTCGCATTAACACACATTGTGCCGCGATTACAGTACTAGGGCTGCCATAGAACCCACGCCCCTCCTGTTAGACGCGCGAGATGGTTTGTCTTTTGCTGATATATAATATGGGTCACGCACCGGATCTGCCGTCATGAACATGCTGTTGGACGATGTCATAAGACACTCCATTTCTGCTCCGTCTGTCGAGTTCCGCGCCGTCACTCGGATGGTATCCATCGGAGGACTGATAGAGGTAAAACCAGTCTACTCTCATGGATGAGTATCCTTCTGCAATGAAAGATTCCAACGCACAAGGTAAACGGTGGCGTTCCCTGGGGGGTAGTTAAGCGCGTTCGGAACCCTCGCAACAATTGCCGTGTTACTCTGGGCAGCGAGGGGCAAAATGAAAACGGCGTATACTCCAAAAGCGGGAACTCCCAGTATAATGCAACTGAGGACCACAGCTCTTGCCAAAATGATTGGGCGGGACTCCCCCCTAGACAAAATAGTCGGTTACATCCGAGGAGAGATGGCTGTTGCCCACCTTACTAACGGCCTAGCGAGCGACCGATTGAGGAAGATGGTCAGGGCCGTGTATTCCGGGTGCCCACGGGGACAGCATCCCAGGAACTCAAAGCGCTGACTCCAAATCCCCCCCTTCGATTTGATGATGGTCGCAATGCGAAAGACTGCAGACACCACAGACGCGACCAAATGGGGGGTGAAGAACGGGAAAGATACAACTTCTGCGTAGACAGTGACTACCGCAACTGTAAGTTAACGCTCACTCGGGCTCCCGAAATAAATAACTTACAACCTATCTCGAGGGTAACCAGTGCCAAGTCAATTGCGGCCAGACCGCGCATTCGCCATTTAAATACGCTGCAGTCGGTGAAAAGTGAGATCGAACCAACTTCGATAGCCATATTCACTTACCCAAGGACATGGTGGACGTATATCAGAGCTGAATATACTATGATGACGGCGACGCTAAAGTACACAGCCGTGGCGAGGTTCACGAGGAGGAGGAAGCGCAGATTGTAAACCCTGGCGGAGGGATTGAAGAGGATCGCCGGCAGATGCATGGAGTGGTAATCACAAATGACGACCCATCCTTTTATGCGCTGCGTAATCCCAGGAGGCACAGCGTGACCCCCGTTGTAAAATTAAGCATGTCTAAAGCCTTTCAAGCTCCACTTTGGAGCTTCCTGACCAGATCTTTGAACAATCAAACAGCTGACAAGAACAACAGCTTCCATCCCAAGAGTGGTAATGCCATTCCCACTATTTCAAGGTAGGTCTTAGAGAGCCTGATTTTCTGCCTCGGCTTCATAAGTTTAGAAGAACCAATCAGGTCGCTGTCGCGATGCTGTTGGGTTGTAGTGACGGTATTACCTAGTTTAAGCCCCGCGAGCTATAGAGTCCGGAAACGTCTCCGACAAACAGGGCGTCTGTGTGGAGAAAGCGGAGAATGTCGGATCGTTGCGCTAGCCCCCAGGGGAAATGATCTGTGATGGTGGTGAGATTCGTTTCCCCTCCCTTTGCTGCTGCAGATCATCAGGTCTGTGATGGGTAATTGTGGCGAATGTGACGCCCGACGGTACACCGTGAGCCTTGATTATCCGTTTCCACGCGCTGGTGAAGATTGCATTAATATGATATCAAGATCATATTGCGCCCAAGTATTCCGCTCCCGACAGTTGAAGATTGATGCCCATTCCAAGATGGCCCGAGCTGCAGACAGACCAAAATATCTCGCGGAGATACGCCGCTTGAGGAAGTTGCGGTTAGCTGTTAAGATGCTTCGATCAAGCAGTATTCTTGAAAAATGCAGCACTGCATGGATTCGTGGGAAATGAGAACCCCGGCTGCTTTCGTGACAGCGTTATTGGTACATTCTCCTTGGAAGTTAATATCCGGCACGAATTTCGGCAGATCAGTTCGATCATGCGACAACGAGGGGAGGGCAAGTCCCGTTGCCAGTGTCTACGGCAGGTTGAAACGTTGCAGCGGCAAGCCCGACCAGTACCCATCAAGCGCCATAGCCAAGTGAGGGAAACCGGATCTATCTCTCCATATCCTTCTCCCGCACATCGACAATGGCGCGGAGACGAAGGTGAGGAGTGCGTTGTGATGAAGGCGCGGAGCTCAGATTTGAGAGAGGCTGCCGATACGCCCGCTCACTATAAGAAACATCAAAGTGCGTTCCCCGCGTAAGGAGCCATGCAGTTGCACGGATATCTAGAGTGCGGGAGCTACACGTGAGGAACGCGGAGACAAAGGGGAGAGGCAGACCTGCCATCATTAGAGACTTGAGTTCCTGGGGTACACCCGTGCCGGCATTCCAGATGGCGGGCACTCTGCATCCAGCGCAATTATCGGGGTCAGGGAGCAACATGGATATACGCACCCGCCGAGGGACATCAACAGTGGAAAGAAATCCTCCACGCTGGGCCGCAGCATCCCAGAAACTCAGACCGCTGCCTCCACATTCTGCCCTTCGATTTGACAATGCTTGCGGTGCGGAATATCGTGGACACCGCGAACAGAACGGAAAGGAGAATCAGTGGGATCCGGAGGTCGAGAGGTACATCCAGGAGCAAAGAGAAGCTCGTTACTGGAGGTGCCGATTATATCTGGGTCAGTTGCTGGCACTGCTCTTTGAATGCCTTACCAGTCATTTCGAATGCACCCATCGCCAAATCAATTACAGCGAGACTGGTGTCCGGCCATCTGAATAGACTAGACTCCATCAAAACCCATGGATCGATTTTTTTTTCCGCTTTCAACTTACACAGTGAGATGGTGCACCAATATGAAGAAGCACACAGCAATGACGGCTATGAACAGAGGGTCCCAGCCGGAGGTAAGGTTGATTGAAAAGATTACAATGGTGGCGATCGTGTCGAGGAGGAAGCGAAGAGTATAAAGTCTTGCGTAGGGATTGAAGAGGATTCTGAATGGATGCATAGTGATCAAGGATCCAGCCGTTCTTTAATGCGCCGCGAATCCGGCTTTGATAGAACGCCGACTGTGGCTGCATCAAAGACCGGAGTGATGGAAAGAGTACCGGGGCAACATTTGCCAGTAGGAGCCACGGAGATTGATTGTTAAGTCTTGCGCGAATTGGAACCATATGCGCAGTGTCCCACGCGTTAAGCTGTAAACCTCAGTCACCACGGAAGTACGTCAGAATGTGGCTGGATCAAAGATCCCCTTAATATCTTGGTTTTCCCGACGATCAAGGAACGGCCGAGGGATTCGCTGGGGCTGGCAGAGGCGTGACGATGAACGAGGTACAAAGTAACGTCCGGAGTACCCGACAAGCGCAGACAGACTCGCGACGGCACAATGAGATGCCAAGACCCTTCTCCTGTCCAGCAGCGCGTTCTGGCTGCGGACGATTAAGGATCACGATGATTAGGGTTTGTATTGGCCTAAATTATGTTAAAGTGGATGTGGATTAATGGGTTGCAGAACTTGAGGGAAGCAGCAGCTCGCTATCAGGGACTTCTTTTGCGATGATCTCAGCTGAATTTGTGGTCATTTTTTCGGCCACAGAACGGTGCACCGCCACTGATGCCCGTTGTCCTTTGACTCTCTCACCACATCACCTCGGAGTCCATCATCGTCTACGGTGATCGTCTCGCGGTCGGATAGCCCGGAGAGTAACGTCCCCAACAGACACGGCACCAAAGACGAGGACAATCAAACCTAAGAAGACTGAGAACCGCCGCTGTCAAGGGTCCTCTGCGACGCGGACACTGCCCTCGCTCCAGAGGGCCTTGGATATCTGAAGCAAACTGGCAATTATGTATACTTGTCAGATCGTTGTCCTTCGCTCATGTCTCCGGTGGCCGTTGAGTCGGGCTGTCGGAGTCATTCCATGCGGTGTGAACCTAGACGGGGAACCACCCTACCCTCACTACCTCCAAGGCCTGGCCCTCGAGACTGTGGAACCTCCCTGGGATGAGGATAGACTTTGGATAATAATAGTGATCTTCTGAAACGTTACATACGGCAACGATCCTCTGCATCTAGGGTTCAGACGGCTGCAGTTTTAAGCGCCGACTTGGCGCCCAACATCTCTGGGTTCTGTGCAAGTTCTGTGTACCTTGGATGCATCTAAAGCACCGGTAAAATTATCGTTAAAAATACTAGGCTGTTGCTGGAAAGTCTTTGGCAAATCCTCTTTGAATTCTCTGGGATGGTACCGTGGAAATGGCATTGACTTCGTCTCTCGAGCCGGCGTCATTCTTTTAAAGTTACCGCCCGCCTCGTCGTATGATAGATTGGCGCTTTCTCGCGCAGCCACAATTGCGAGATATATATACTGTGCTCAGGATCCCATTGTTTCCTCACTCTCGTTGCCTTCCGATGCGGTCGCCCTCCTTTTTCTTCGCTTCTTGTGTCTTTATTTCGACTTTTCTGGTCGCTCTAGTGCAGAGTGTGCCGTTGGTGCCATTCAAAATGCACCGACTGTTCTGGCCCGTAGCACCTGGAAGCGCGAAGTCGTCCCCAAACACATCGTGACCTTGTCCTATTCTCCTGGTAAAAAGCATGCTTTTGCACTTAATTTTGTGGCCCTGAATTGGAGCATCCCACAGAGCGTTCCCATCGTCCAACTTCATCCCTTACCTTCGCCGCTCACCCAAATCTCCCTATTCTTCTCCTGGAAAACATCGAGTTCCTTGTCGATACGGTCGCGTGCTACGCCTCCTCCGAGACCGACGACTCTGTCGTTCAGATCACCTTCAACTCTGAGGAAGCATACGCTGCGACACTAGCAGCCTGGTCCTCTCTGTCACAATTCATGCTTGTTACATCCCACCCAAGCTGTAACCCCATCGACCAGCGCGGCGCCTGGCTGTAGGTCTACCTCATCCTGATTCCACAGCGCTTCTCAATTCTCATCTATTCAGGGTGTCCTCCGTTTCTGGGGAGACCTTCAACTCCACGATTGCCCTGCAGGTGCAAACTGTTCCTCTCCGTGAGGCGGGGTCCTCGTTCCGTATCTCCCATGCCGCTAGTACGTGACAAATCCGCTGTCCTCGCAGTATCTAACGCCCACACAGCTGGTGTTTCCACTGCGTGGGGAACCCCCCGCGCTAAAAGCCTCATTGGCCGCGACGCCATCGATAAAATCTTCCCGCTCGACGAGACTTTCGACTTCGCGCCCCGCCAGCAGCTCCTCCCCATCGATACGAGCCTGGGGAACAACACGCTCCTCGCGTATGTCTTCCCATCCTGATTCGCTAGCATCTCCCTGCTGACCCAACTGACTGTATAGCTCCCTGTCAGACGAAGTCCCGGACCCAGATGGCATGCAGGTTTTCTGCGTCGACTGCGTCTCGGTCTCCAAGTTCTCTGTCGGGCTCGAGATCAACGTGACCGGTCTCTCCGTGAGCCAGGCGTGGATCAACGTCACGATCGACGACTTCCAGCACGACATTCAGCTCGAGTTCTCGCTGTCGGACACTGTGTCGTACCAAAAGAATCTCGATGTCCTCCTGCTCGCCATCCCGGATCTCGGCTTCAGCGTGCGTGCGCTGCACTCCTGCGATCCTACGATGCTAACCGCGCTTGCAGTTGTCTGACGTCGTGACCATGGGTTTCTTCTACGGCGCGGCGGTCAGGGTTGACTTGGATCTTTCGGGTGAGCTGAATTTTACAGTCGGGGCTAGTGCTAGCGTACGTATTCTTTCTCAATAACTATGTTTGGGGATTTGACTGGCGGGTACAGATCCCCAAAGACGCGGAGGCGACGTTCATGATCACACAGTTCAACGCATCGTCTGCAGTTGGGTGGTAAGTTCGACCACGCAGCGCGGAATGTCGAAAGGTGCTGAGAAGAAACTGCAGGGACCAATCGACGTTCGACGTCCATCCATTCCGATTGAACAGCGGTTCGTTCAACGCGACCGCCGGACTGTCGCTCTCTCCCTTCTTAGAGGCGACGCTGCACCTAACATGTATGCCGCCCTTGCGAGACTCATACACAAGGCTGACTGTCTCCCAGCGCTCGTTTCTGCGACCGCGCGCTTGTACGTGAACACACCGCACGTCACCGGCGCCGCGCGCCTCGAGCAGAATGTCACTCGTGATTGCCAGCCCCTCGGCGCCAACGACTTCGAATATTTCAGCGAGGCGCTGACCTTCGGCGCGGGGCTGAATCTCTCGATCGACGCGACCGCGTCCGGAGCCCTCCTCCCCGACGACGACGACGACAGCGACGGCGATGACAATGACACGCCGTTCTTCACGCACGCGCTGCCGTTTGGCGACATGCCTACGCTCGCGGACCCCAAGTGCATGATCGTTGTGGACGACCTCAGCACCGCGAGCCTCGCGGGACAGGTCGTCGCGCCGACGGGGACACTCCTCGCTGCTGCGACGGCGATCCCGAGCTTCGACGTCGCAGGTATCCAGTCGTACTACTCCGCCAACGGGGCGCTACCAACGAACGTGAACTATGGGCAGATGCTCCAGGCTACGACGGTCCCGGACGACATCAAGAAGGCCGTCGAGAAGGCGGGCGCACTGGGCCTGCATGCCCGGCTCAGCGTCGTTGTGTCCGCTGCAGTTGCGGTTGGCGGGGCGATGGTGTTGTTCCTTTAAAAAAAATGTATTTCTGGGATTTCTGTTTGTTGTCTTATAAGATCTCCTTCTCCCGCACATCTTCTCCCGGTGAAGATTGATATCTATTCCAAGGTGCCGCAAATCGCGGACCAAAATATTTCTCCAGCGCCGAGGGCTCGGCAGAGATGTGCCACATGAGAAAGTCGGAGTTCGCTGTTAAGAGACCTGGCAACGATAGATTGGCCACGAATAGACAGTGTCTCTACATTTCCGGGAGCAACTAGCACTGTTCAAACGACGACGAGCGACGAGCGGCAGGGGGCTTAGATGGGCAGACATAGATGGATCATCGTCTCAGCCTTGGCGCATGGGGACCTCTCGAGTTTTTGGGTCTCACCTCGGAGACCACTCCTCTCCGATCACTCGCCTGGGAGGCAAACGTGCGCGAGGCGCAAAAGACGAGAAGGGGCATTCGCAGTGCGCACGCGAAATCGGAGCGCCGCACGCGCGACTAGGGATTCGGACGCATGTGGGCGAGCGGAGGACAGGGTGGGACCTTTCTTGAACACCTGCCTCACTCATCCCTCGACGCTTGCGTGGGGCCACGTTATGGACGATCCAGGCGTTAACGCCATACGCTGGAGGACGCCGCCAAGCACGGAATCGAGCCGCCGATGAGTGCGCGCGAAAAGCGAAGTATGTTCGCCGATGACAGCGCTGCTGGAGCACACACAGCCATGTAGTTTCAAGAATATCTGGCGTCCAGAATACGAGTGGGGCGTTTGAGATGCGAAGAGCGTCAGTCCGTTAGGCACAAATGTTCAAGCATCCAAACTAGCACGGAGGGCGGGCCTGCTGCGCGATTTTGGAGGTCTGGGGAGCGGTGTGGACGCCAGCAGCATACATATACGCACTTGTATGAAAAAAGGGAAGGCCGAATGAGCACGGAAAAGCTGACATTTGATCCACGCCCGCGCCACGGCGTGCGAAGCCATTCAGACGTTTGTGGAGCTTCGACCACCAAGCCGCCGCCGAATGACCGCTCTCGCGAACAGCACAGTTCGTTGGGGCCGATCAGGAGTCGGGCCCGGGGGGTACACATGTAGGCACCCTCGGAATAAAGTGCAGGGCCACGGCAGCGCCCGCCGGCGCTTGTGCGGAGACCCACGAAGAAGCGCCGGTGCTCTCGTCGAGCGCGCGTATGGAGGGATGGACACCTAACGAAACTGGCAGAGCGTAGCTCGATCGGGTGGACACTCAGATTCGGGCGTCCTGCACGCGACTTGACGCACGGCGCGTGTAGCGTCGCAGATGGCCAGGACACCAAAGCACAGGAGCCCGTATGGGCCCCAGAGTCGGACCATGCCCTCTCGTCGGTGGCCGCTCGAAGTATGGAGGCGGCGGACATACAATAGCCTGCACATCCGGTGTCCTGACTCGAGGCAGGAGGTCGGGCAAGCTTCCGGAAACCGCGCGATGAGGCACTGCGAAGGGCGGAGGCAACCGGTGCACGGGTGCGGGGATGCGGGGGCGTTCATCGCCACTGCGGCGAGGACATGAGATACGATGCGACAGCCAGGACGAGTCAGGAAGAGATGTCAGGCGCATGGAAAAGTGCCCCCAAGGTGCACCATGTACGACATGCGAAGAGCGCCAGCGCGTAGCTAGCGTCAAGAACAGACTGCGCCAGGAAGTATGAGTCCGAGGGGGGCTGCGCGGGAAGATCCGGGAAGAGACCCCGAGTCGGAGAGTGTGTGCGGCGAGGCAAAAGAAGATGGGAAACTTCGCGGCGACGCCGTGATCCCCGTGGATGATCAATGATGCCGCCCTGACGGCAAGGAAACGCCGAAACCACCGGCACTTGCCGGTAGTCGTTTATTCAACTTTGGTATTCCTCTGCCTATTAGGTGCCGATTGAGAGCGCTGAAACGAATGCTCTCATACATAAATTGGTGATGTCGCTATCCGAGTCTTGACTCTTGAGAAACAATTCTTAAATTCCCGAAGAATGAGCTTAGAAGCTTCTTCCGCGTTTTTACTGACCCCCAACTGTTTCGGCAACCGCGTGAAAAATGGGAGTGTAAATCATTTACTCCGGTGGTGCAAAGGCTTAAAATACAAATCGTTGATATTCATGCGCAAGGACATATCTCCTCCCTTTCCGATGGGCTGAACATCTCTTTTCCGAGCTTGGCCATCGCGGTAGCTGTCTACCCACCGGATAGGCGAAGGTACTGGAGGTAAGAATTTTTTCACTCACGACTGGTAGGATACAATGGGTGTCTCGACAAAATGAATAATGAGATGATTTCTACTCTCCAACCACCGGAACAAGGCTGCTTGTTAGGGAAGGGTTCAAAATTAGGTGTCGGCGCCCGATTGTGGCGGCGAAATATGGGTGAAACAATAACGCGCGGTAGCGGTAACATCGGTCTGGTTGAATTAGTTTGATGGCAAGTGACGCGCCGCATCGTGGTGTGGTAAGTGGTCTCGTGGTCCCAGTGTACGGCATTCCGGGGCCTAACTCCACGCTTTTCAGTCGTCTTCCTATTTGCAAGTAACATGTGAATGATAAATTCTCGCTTCAGACCTTGGGGCTGATTGTGCGGCCGAATTCCTTGTTGGTTCCGACTTGGTTCCGACCTATTTCTGCTTTCATATTACTTTGAAACACAGCGGTACTGGGCCTTCCTGGCAGATCCATTTCCTGTTGGGGCTACCCTACGGCCTCAAAAGACCGTCAGTTAGGCCTTTAAAGGCGGCTGCATTCTTCTTGCTCTTCACTCGAACTTCCCTCGTTGTACGTACAATGCGATTTGCAGCCCTCCTCCCTATCCTCTTCGCAGGTCTTGGTCTCGTACATGCCGCCGATGACAGGCTGCTCTTCAAAATCCCTAACCCGGGCGCCCTGAGCACCTTCGCATCCGAGTACGTGTGGCTCGATATATCGTCTTTTTGTCCTCAACGAACGTTCTCAGTTTTGCAACTACCTGCGCCACCTGGGAGCCCGCTCTACACGGCGACAGCCTCATATTCAACGAGGCCTTAGTCGAAGCGGGGGATTTCTCCGGCAACAACACCGACTGTGCGTATTTATCGGCTCTGCGCGACCCGCATTGATTAACCGAGGGACCCATTGCAGCTGAAGCCAGGCTTGTCTGTGTGAGTGCAATTTCAAAAGGTCTCCTTCAGTCTCTGACCTGCCCTAGGCGTGGACCAACGGGGAAACCACCCCGACGTTCACCGCGGACGTTGCGGAGTCTTTGGGAGCGACGCCGGCTTGAGATGGGCGGCACATGATCCAGACACTGTAGTTGTTGACCGTGAGGTGACCTGAAATGATGTTCGGCTTGTCGGGGGATAAATGTAGACAGAGCCTCAATATAGACATTGTTTTAAGTGGAACAGGGGAGGGAATGCAGCCATGAAAATATAAGTATAATAATTTTGAGTCGGCGGGATCAACGTTCACCGCCGAGCCGAGGTTTCCGCTCAAGCAAATCGCCGTCGTGGACCTACCGCGCTGCCCCAAATTTATTTGCATAGGGTTGCTTCGACGACACGTCGTTGGGTTTGACGAGCCCCCTTTCCGGGCCATGACGGAAACTGCTGAGGAAGGTCCGGTCTCGAGGGGAAAAAATGGAGGATTGAGCGTTCAAAGAGAATGTAGCGACATTGCTTGCTGAGTTGTTGGGGGAACTTATTGGAACAGCTGTTTGAGGTTGGAATTGAATGTGGGCTGATGTTACAGTTACAGGAATTGTTTTCGGGGACGATACCGAGGGTACATACAGTCCGTCAATGAAACCCATCGTGAAACAATTGCGATATCTGTGCCCTCATCCATTGATTAACGTTGAAGCGTCTCAAAGGTGGTCCAGTCATAATCCACTGGGCTGTTCTGAAGCATGTTGTAAATTGACATTCAATGCGACTCTGGTTGATCCAACTCCAGTATAATGTAGTAGATGTTTCGATTTTTCACTGGACAGTATTGTCTCTCCTCAGCACAAATGGCTCTGCAGGGCAGCCAAAAAATTAATGTCACACTGGCGGATAAAGCAAAATCTTGACCTAGGTCAAGATGTTAGCTGAAATTGTATAAATCAGTAGCCAAATTGAAAGTTGTAGAAAACTGGTCTATTGATTTGGTGTGAAACCGCCACAGAAGTAGCCACAATCAGGAGGTGGTTTGAAACCAGTAAATTTATCCATTGTCAGCAAGTTATGAAAGGACTGCTGAAAGATGAACTTTCAGCAGCCATTTCCAGTGAGAAGAAAGAGGTTCTCTCTTCATAAATTCCTTTGTTTGAACAAAGGAGTTTAGGAAAGTCTATTCAAAAGACCTTCTTTCTTCTCACCAGAAATGGCTGCTGAAAGTTCATCTTTCAGCAGTCCTGTCATCACTTGCTGACAATGGATATACTTATGGGTTTCAAACCACCTCCCGATTGTGGCTACTTCCGTGGTGGTTTCACACCAAATCAATAGACCAGTTTTCTACAAATGATTCAACTACTGATTTATATAATTTCAGCTAACATCTTGACCTATGTCAAGATTTTGCTTTATCCGGTGTGTGTAATCAAGGTGGAAGTCGGAACTTGCCGCGAATGTCCCGTGACTCCCCCGGTAACCTATGCCCGCGCCGGCATCTCTTTTTTTTGACTCCGACCACTGCGGTCCCACAGCTACGCTCCTGGTTCCCGGGCGCTCTTTGAAGCCACCGGCGTCTCATCTCTACCGAACGAGCGAGGAAAGATCTCCTGATGTCCAAGCTGAAACGTCTGTCTAGTCCGAGCCGTATAGGTGGCGCGCTGCATAATCTTCTTGAAAGGCCGCTCGAATGCGTCTGCTGCGCATGGGCGACGGTCCTTGTCCTCCAATACATTACAGCAGAAACTTGAATGCCCTGGGCAACAATTCTGTGGAGAGTCTCACGGAGACGTGCCCCCAACTCGGGTTAATCATTTTTGTGCGCAAAGAAGAAAGCGGGCTGTCTTGGCCACGCGTGGCTTCCGGTGCAATGCAGCAAGGCGTGCTCAAGCTGTACAGCTCGGTCGTAAGATCGCCCGGCGAGCTGATCGCGGAAATCACACGGAAAGCAGTGACACAGCTTGAAAGACCTCGCAGAAATGATGATTGTTAAAGAACACAACAGTCCACGAGCAGATCCCCACTGGTCAGCCTCTCTATAGTCTTGGTGAGGATGGCCGTTGGATCACTCAGACGTTCCATCTCACTTACCAAGGGTGCGTTAAAAAATCGGCGTTTGACAGCCGATTGAGCTCACATCTTTAGATCTGGCAGCGGCGTCATCCTCACCTCCCCATTTGAACCTCGCTCCTCTGATGCGATAACTTACGGAGCCGAGCCCGTAAGTTATCGCATACGTCGAAACGTAGCGCATACCAGTACGCTGCGGAGCCAACGCGGAAAGACTCGAAGTTGCTGGTATAAATGGCGTGTGGATTCTGAGTTAGCATTCAACAAACATGCGCTTTCTCTACCTCACTCTCAGTCTCCTTTCCTATGGGATTCATGCCTTGGCAGTGGATAATTCAACAATTCTCTCCCCCAAAATCGATACATTTATCAACAACATTCTCGCTGAATGGAACTCCCCCGGTGGCGCCTCGGTTGCCGTCGTTCGCAAAGACGGCCAGGGCGGCTGGCTGGTTGAGACGAAGGGATATGGTGTTGCCACAGCGGACGGCTCCAAAGTCACTCCAGATACCATCTTTTCGATCGGATCCAATTCGAAGGTCCGCATTTCCGCTTATTCCATTGAACGCTGAATGACTTGTAGTTTTGTACAGCTTTTCGACATCCTTGCGACTGGGCTCTTGATATCTAACGCCAGTCTCAGTCCTCAGATCTCCTGGAATACGAAGATCGCATCGGTAATCCCCGATTGGAAGCTTATGGACCCCGTCGCATCTAAAGAAAGCACAATTACCGACCTTATGAGCCATCGCACAGGGCTGCCGCGCCACGATTTCAGCTACTTTGTTTTCAACGACACTGTCCCGGCCTTGGTGAGTCTTATATTTGGTAAAGGTTGAACGTCGGTGTTCAGTTGAGAGAAATAGGTGAAACGACTCAGATATCTGAAACCATCCGCCGGGTTCAGAGAGACCTGGCAGTACAACACCATGATGTACACCGTACTTTCCTACCTTCCGACCGTCCTCCTGCCACACAAACCCCCGTACGAGAGCTACGTAAAGGACAACATAATCGAACCCCTTGGACTGAACTCCACCGGATATTCATTTGCGGTGGCGAACGCGACAGGTCGATTGGCCGACGGCTTTACCCGCGAGGGTGTGAATGCGACCGCGAATCCGCTTGGCGCGGGGACCGCGCGCGCCTTGCCATATTTCTTTAAAGACGACAATGATTCAACTTCCAGTGCGTATTAAACAACATTGCTGTTCTAGCTTTATCGTGACCCACTTCGTTTGGCTCAGCATTCGCGGCCATTCTCACTACGGCTGTTGACATGGTAAGGCAACCATATCTGACCAGACAACTAGTCGATTAAACAACCGCACAATCACAGGCCCGATGGCTGCAGATGCTTCTCTTGAACGGCCAGCACCCTACCACGAATGCTACAATCATCCCATCTTCGGTGATTCAGACGGTGGCAACGGGTGTGACGGTCGCGGCCGGAAACGCGTACGTGTTCATTGTTTCAACCTGACTAGTCTCGCTCTCAACCTCCTCGGTCTAGACAAGCACCTGAGCTCTCTCCTGTGGTTTATGGAGGGGGGCAGGTCCACTTGTCTTACCGAGGCCACGGTGCGTGTTCCTCAAGTTTCCGTGGGGATTCATTGTCATGCTTTTATCGATTCTACAGATATGGTTGAGGTACGCAGCCGGGTACTACAGTTTCCTCAGTTCACTCACCATTATCGCACCTCTCCTCCAGCATAACGGAGCCATCCCGGGTGAGCTCAACTACACCTCGTCCCCCGAAAAAGCCGCTCAAGTCGACGGATTAGGATTCTTCGCGTGGATAACGCGCTTCCCCCTTGATGGCGCCGGCGTCGCCGTCATCGTCAATGAGGATCTGGGTCAGTACACAACCGACATCATCAAGTACCGCATCATCGACGAGATATTTGGACTGGACCCAGTGGACTGGAATTCCAGGTGCTCACCAATCCCGCGTACTCATTGTATTGGAATAGAGATTTGACTCTCTCTAGATATAAGGACCAAGCACAGCAAGCGGCCCTCTCTACTGCAGCGCTCACGAGCACTCCTGCCCCATCCAACGCTACCCTTCCCTTGCCGTTCATTGCAATGGAAGGAAAGTACAGGGATCCGGGGTACGGGCCTGACATCGCGCTCTGTGCGCCCTCCGCCCGGTCCTCGAACTGCAAGGCACTGCTCAAGCGCCTAAACAGTACGTTCCCCGATCAACTCGCAGCAGCCGACCTCATCTGGGACTGGGACCGGCTCATCGCGAGCTATGTGGCACTCAAGCACTTTGACGGTGCAGTGTTCAACGTCTCGGCATGGGTCGCAATGGTGCGCAATCATACTCACGTACGCGACTTTGAGGTCGTCTCACGAACATCTGTATTTCTAGCCAACAGGTAACGAGACATCCCCGCTCTGGGCGTACGACTCGGAGTTGGAAGGAAGTGTCGCCGAATTCGTCATCACGAAGGGCAAAGTCTCGGGCTTCGGTATCCGAGGCGGACTCTGGGGCGCGGAAGAAGGAGTGGGTGACCCCGAAGGTAGAAGCGTGGAAGCCAGGTCGGAAGTCTGGTTCGATGCCCTCGGAGCTTGATGGCTTCCTTGTCGAACGCTCAGTGAAGCCCGGAATATATAGATGTCTTTGTCCTTTCCCGATTGCATAATATACGTTCCTTATTAATGTCTCAATCCCTCCGCTGATCGTTCGATGTGTAATTCCACACGGTGTTCAACTTATCCAAGGTTTCATTCGACTTGGTGTGGGGACCTCGAATGCAGGAAATTATGACACTGACAGCCAGGGACCTCGACTCAAAGAAAAGATAAGAGATCTGAAGACATTACAGCCATTGGCAGAACCGAAGGCGCGAACGAAAAAATCTGTTTTGGGGTGTTTTCAGAGAATTGTTCGTAGCTCACCCAGTTCTTCCCCGATTTGGATGAAATGTAGGTAGATGTGTCGGGCTAATTCATGCGCAATTAATGATAGTGAGGATTTTTGAAAATATCATGTAATAGGTAATCTATATTTTTGGGCTGTTTTCGAGCCGAATGCTGTCTAGCATGCCCAAAACATGTCTCAGTGACCTAATATTTTGGGACGGACCAAACATCTACAAACATTTTTAACAAACGGCGGTGTACTACTGGCTACTCGGCATTTAGACCGCGTACATTTACATCTAACTTGATCTTTATATGCTCCAGAGATTGGGCCGTAGCGGCCAGTCTAGTATCGATCCGGGCCACACTTTCCAGCTGCGATGACCGTTCATAGAGGCGCCGAGCTGCCTCCCAGAATTTCACTGCTGGTTCCAGATCCCCGTTCTCTGTAGAAATATCTCCCAAACGGAGCATACAGTCGGCTCTGCTCCGATGGACGTCCATGGCTGTAAAACCTTCGAGAGCAACCACATACAGATGTCGAGCTGTCACAGGGTCGTCCTGAGTTACGAACATATCTCCCAAGCAGCGAAGAGCTTTGTTGATCACTAGTTTTGCTTTGGCCTTGAGCCCAAAACCGAGGAACACAATGGTCCAGGGAATTGTCCAACCCACATCACTGGAGTTCCAAAGGCTGGAATCTCCGAGCCGCTCCAGACAATACAATGCAGCCTCATCATTTTTGCCTCGGGCCGAAGTGAAACACTCCACCAAAAGTGTCTTTGCGGAGTCAAACCGTCGCTCGCGTAAATCGAGGTCTGCGAGGATTTTATCGCAGCTTGTGAGTCCCAAGGGATATTTCATGTCTGTAAATATTGTTTTTGCAATGGCTATATTCTGATGAACTTCGTTTTCACTTGCCCCGACGATGACATCAATCTCAGCGATGTTGAAAAGGGAGGAAGCGTGGCTGTAGGTTCCCGGCTCCGCAGCAGCTTGTTGTGCAATAGCCGTGCGGAGGCTACGTGATTCAGAATATTCTGATTTGAGCAGGTGAACCTGCGCTTCGTTGCTCATGAGGGCACGATCCAATAGACCATGAGACAGACCGCAAAGATTCAACAGCTCTCTCCCCTTTCGAAAGCTCTGGAAGCTCTGCTGGTACCTGCCGAGAGAATACAGGCATGTACCCTCCACATGGAGCGCTCTTGCTTCGTGATATAAGTTCCCAGATAGCTTCGCAAATTTCTCTGCTTCATGGGCACGGACTTGGGCAGCAGAATAATCACTACGCCTGAAATTGATCAAGGCTATCTGCACCAATGCGGTACACTCCTGGTGAGTGTCGCCACTTGATCGCGCCAAAGAAAGTGCAGTTTCATGAAATCTCATGGCATCAGGAATATTGTTGTGGTACTGGTAGTAATCTCCCACAAGATTGTAGAACCTCGCTGAATGATAATGAGTGTCAGAAAGTCGAATAATGATCAACATACTGAACATACCTTCAAGTTTGACATCATTCAGATTGTGAAAATGTTGCTGTGCCTGAGCTACCAGATGTCCAGCCTCAATGTCTTTGCCGTCCGTCCACGTTAAAAACACCTCTGTAATGAAATGGACCTCCAGCCTTGGACTACTAAGTTCATTTAAAATCCTTGGGATCTGGTCCATAACGGATGTCCGTCCAAGCCCCGCAGCCCGCTTGAATTGATCCAAAGAAAGAGCACAATAGATCGCATCCTGTATGTCGGGGTTGTCGAGATGCAAGCCTAGTAGGAGGATATTCTCGAGATTCCCCACATTTCGTACTATTTGAGCAGTAGTGGATTTGCCGGAGATGCATCCACGATATCGTATATAGACGTCAACCAGGTCCTGGAGGTATTTCTGCAGCGGGCCAGTAATCGACGAGGATGGGGGGTATGCACGTCCCACATACTCGCGGATGGGCACCAATGCCTTCAGCCTGTCGTTGCCATCTCTATATGCCAAAGCGGTAGACAATAGCGCGCTTTTGCAAGCCAGGATCTGTGGAATCGACAGGTTGCTTTGCAAGAGCTCGACATCGGACAGCCCATCCGGTAGAATCGAAAGGAGACTTAAGAGATCCTTGGCTCCAGGTGCAGCCTGCATTCGTGGACTCGAAAGCGACAGCGCGATTGACATATCCAAATTAGCCATTCTGTCGCGACGGTCGGACTCCGACAGCATGGCGGTCTTCTCGGTCTCCCATCGGGACAACACATTGAGGCAGCCTTCAATGTCAACCAAGTGGGCCATAAGATTGACTGCCAGGGGCATGTTATCTGTGAGAGCGAGGATTCGCTCGACCTCTGTGCTGTCATGGAAATTGTCTGTGATATCTAAGAATGTCTGCTGAGCAGCATCGTTTGTTAAAGGTTTCAGGGGTGCTAAAAAGGGGCGGGTCCAGCGAACTTTGGTTGGCCTCTCGGTCCCTCGCATGGTGATCTTTTAGTATATGAGTAAGTGCGACAAACGAGTAATTAATCAGCTCACGATTAAAGCAAGATGTGGCAGATCAGTGAGGAGGGACAACAGCTCTTCAACCCCAGCTCGCGACTCAGTTGGTTCCCATGAGGTGTCCAGGTTGTCCAAAATCAACAGGCAGTTTGAAATCCGAGAGAAATACTGAACAATCGATGCGTTGAGAGCTTTCCCTGGCTTTAATCCCAAATGGGACCCAATAAGTGTGGCCAGCTCGGTGCTAGTGGCAGCGGAATCGCATGCTACGAAAAAGCGATTGGCATATCTGGCCGTGATGTCCGGATGGTGGAGCACAGCTCTGGAAAGACTGGTCTTTCCCATCCCCCCTGCTCCGAGAATTGCTACTCGAGCAGAGGATTGGGCGAGGGTGTTTATAAGATGCTCAAGTTCTGGTCCACGGCCATGGAATATCTTCGGCTTCCCAGGGAGCATTGCAAAAGAATTTGAGCTGAGGCCAATTATGAGCATCGATACAAGGAATATCCCTGCAATAATACCTATCATGCGATTCATTCGTGCGGTAATACAACTACCAGTAGTTCTTGGATGAGCAGTTGTTTGAGAATTTCAGCTGAATACACACCGAGGAAGCCTTGTCCGAGCTTGTTTCATCCGACAGAGCTGCAATGAGCTCCATCAGCTCGTTATGCATATTTTGTGTCTTGCTTTGCATTTCAGTGATGCTTTCAATCAGAGTGACACCGGCCTCAATCTACAAAGCCTTTCAAAAAGCTTGCTTGAACGACATGAATGATGAACCACCTTGAATACTTCCGAAGCGTCTTGCAATCCCGTCCAACAGTCTTTGAGCAGCACATTCATCTCGCCCTGGCGAAAGAAGTGCTTAATCTTGTTCCCGTCCTGCTGGGCCTCAACAAAAGAGTGTATTTTGTGCAGTGTTCTGTCCATATCCGTTAGAGCACCGTTCCATGAAATGGAGCAAGAGGTACTCTGTAAATCTCCCAATACTTTTCAGAGTGGTCGGTGCCAAGTTGCCCGGGGGCTCGGATCGGATGTGAAGCTCAATGATCGCATGCATAATTCCTTGAGTATTTTCTATGAGCTCGACACAGGTATCTTGGTTTCGCTTCACGTTCTGGAGATCCCGTTAGCTCTTCCCGTCTCTCGTCAGAATATTCAAAGGTCCGACCTGCACCGCGGCAATCAAGGACGCAGCTGTGTTCGAAATCGCCTGCACAAATGGTGTGCCAAATGCATCGTTCAACTCCTCAAGCAGTGTGGCGATGGACGTCAAGCTATTTTTGATGGTGTTCCAGCGGGCGGCGGTGGAAGTTTGTGGGCGGGGCATCGGAGAGTGATGGTGGGCTTAAGATTTTTGCGGGCTTTATGTATTTTAGAAACGTGGGTTGATCGGTATCAAACGCGGCGTCCCTGGGTTACGTATTATGCTCTGGACATTATTTCTCATCTGACATCTCACCCCATCTAGTAGGGGCGTCTAGGCTTCTCATTGGTCCTGCTGATTTCTCTTTAGTGTAAGTGGCGCGGATCAGGCGCGCACGCTGGCCCATCAATCAGAGATAGTGGGCAAGACGCCGAGCTTCATGAGCGCTTATGTCGCCCACAAATGCTCAACCAATCGCGCGCGACACTCACGCGCCGCACCACGGTTCCGAGGTGCGCCACAAGGTCGCCTGTAAGCGTGGAGGGTGGCGACGGCCAAGGTACCTGGGATGCCACGCGGACGCCCGGCTATTTACGCCATTAAATGCAAAACTGTTAACCTGGGATCGCATCAGTTGAGATGTCCAAGCGCAGTTGAGATGTATCTGAATAGGCGCCAAATAGGCGCGCTCGTAGCAGCGCTAGACATTTGAATGGTGGAGCGCTGCCAAGGGCAGCCGCCAGCGCATCGCCACGGAATATCCCTCCTGCGACGTCTGTCTCAACTGCGGCGCGTCGGCGCCCGAGGTTTAAGTTCCCTCAACAACCGTCGAATCAGAGGCTACTTATCTAATCTAATCGGATTGGATCGGGTCGGATCATCCGGATCCAAACCCTAACCTTACACGACACAACTTTTGAGTCTCTTCCGCCACAGTGCGCTCAGAATGCGCTCCCTTGCTGCATCCGCTCGGGCAGAGCTGAGGAACACGCCTCGTCGTCGCTGCTTGGCTAGCTCCCCGTCCCATCCCCGTGTGCCGTCCGCTTGGCGCAGTCCTCGCTCGACTGGTGCCACCTCACTCCCTTCCTCGCGCCTCCTGGAGTCCTTGGACTCCTGCGTAGTTCGCCGTAATTGTCGGTACTCAAAGTGGCTAAAACGTCGCCCCACCCACCCCCCGCAGGAGCCAATACTAATCCTCGGATATGCCTAGTCGCCTTCTCCGACTTACGCACCAGACTATGGGACGTGAGGACCTTGCGTGGTGTAATACTCTACATATCTGTGCGGCGAGCGCCAGTATTGAGTCTACGCGAACCACCTGCAATTTAAGATGTATGTCTTTTATGTGGTACTTTGTGCTCGTCTCACCCTCAATAATCAATCTCCCTTCATTCAGACCTTCGTTCTTCGTTTGGATTCAACTCGCTCTTGATGGGATGGTCCGTGGAACAATGGTGTACCAATGACGGTAATATTCGGCACATTTCCTCATTTCGACGCTTTCATTGATCCTAGCTGATATTGAATTCTCGCAGAATTACGGAGACAAAGCCAGTCTTATTGGTATAAGTTTGTTGATACATTCTGCCGACAACTAGTATGCCCTTTACAAAGCTAACGCCCTTTCTTTAGTAGGAGGTGGTGGTCTTGACACCGGCCTGGAACAAAGTAACCGACGGGCGCGCGGCGAGCTCGTTGTACCACCTAGTACGCTTCAGTATCGGATGCCGATCACTACGCTTCGGAGACTTACCGCGCGACGTTGGGCTTCTGCGTCATGATGTCGCTTCCGCCGGCGGCCAGCAAGAGCGCGTACGGGATGTGGTAGAGGTCAGCGAGGGTGAGCGTCTGTATGGAGTGTCTCATCAGCAACTTGTAATGGATAGCCCCAACAGAACGACGCACGTTGCCAGCAAGGTACTTGTTCTTGCCCAGGATGACGTTGTACGCGTCGAGCTTCTTGTCAAGGATCGCGAGCTGCTCGTCGACGACGGCCTTGTCGGGCCCAGCGCCGATGAACATCCTGTGCGCGTGTTAGCAAAACGGTTCTGACGGGAAGACAGAAGGGCAGACGCACTGCTTGAGCACAGTCTCCCACCCAAGCTTGCTGGCGGCGGGGTCGAAGTTCGTGAGCTCTGCGGACGCAGCCTGCTCGAAGATCGCGTTCGCCTGGAGGCCAGTCGGGATCAGGCCCTTCGCGGGGTGCTTCGCGGCGAGGTACCGCCCGATGGCGCGCGTCTCGTACACGATGAAGCCGTCGTCATCCTGGCCGCGCGTTATGTTAGACCGCCACAACGACAAAACAACAAGAGCGCACGAGGTAGGGGATCTGGCCGAAGGGCTGCTTCTCGAGGTGGGCGGGGCTCTTGTGCGCGCCTGTGGCAAGGTCGACCTCGACGAGCTCGAAGGGAAGCTGGAGTTCAGCCAGCACCGTCGCGACGCGGCGAGTGCAAGTGGAGAAGGGGTGACCGTAGAGCTTGAGAACCATGGCTATCGAGGTTGGGAGTAGGTTGCTTTCGACTGGGGGAGTTCGGTGAGGGTTGAGATGCTCATCCTCCTCGTTCGACGAGATTCTTATAGGCAGCAACAGGTTCCGCTCCAGGGCCGCCCCCGTTGCGGGAATCGCTTCTGATTGACACGGAGCGACTATTTTCGTTGGCGAGTTGGTCAGACACCCTGTGCCACGATCCACTATTAGCTCTCGCTTAGTCAAATCAGTCAAATCAGACGCCGGTGACTATACGTTGTGTACGTGTTGTCTATTCAATTTCTTATTGGATCAGGCGGAGGCAAGCGGCCGCAAGCAATTCATCGATGATCACCGCCCGACTTCCGGTACGTAAACTGCTAAAGTCGTTCCATTCCATGCTCCCTTCACAACTGACAAGCGGGGCACGCCGCACGGATCCGCCTGCGTGGTTATGCCATCTTACGAGCTCAAGTACTGTTTATGACTACCTGTAACAGTGTGTTCCAAATTCGCATCGTCTCCTCCGAGTATCTGATCCTTGTCGCATTCATGTGCATCTGGGTTCTAATCTTACTTGTCATGAAGTACTCAAGAATGCCCGCTCCAACGTCGACTACAGGGGTCAGCTCGATAATTATCATAGCTCCGTGATCAGGTTGTTCAGATCCTGAGAGCGCTCATTCCGAGAAGGGCCAAACAATAGAGATAACCCATCATCGACGCTTCAGATCTAGATTGTATCGGTTCGAGCTGTCAACGATATCGATGGCGTTCGGCTGTGTACCCCACGTACTACCCCGGAATTCCCGCGATACGTACTCTGTACAGCCGCGATTAGATATATACCTACACTAGTTTGCACTAATTGCCAACTGACTTGAAGCTCGTATTCAACCACCCGCTTGAGGTGGTTTCTATCAATCAGAGTTTCTCAGAGCGTCTGAAATCTTGGCGGACTGAGAAGCGAGGCCGCCTCGTTGAAGTGGCACCTGATGCATGAGCCTTGGAAGTCCCTTCAACGGCCCTCGGACCTTGAGCGAGAAATAAGGGGCCAACGACATGAACGCCACGTTTTTGGAGATGGATCCATTCATTTGCGCCATCGATTTTGCCACTGTGAGTGCTCATGGGACATTCTGCTCGATTTAGCGTTCGAGAAGCTGGGTTTAGATTTATATCCGGCTCAGGGACCCGGGAGCCAGTGAATTTATTTAACCGAAGCCGTTGGAGTGGTTCAATTGCCCTCGGACCGTACCAAGGAATAAAGAACGAACGGAAGACTCCACCCCCGAGACCATATTCCTGGTGCTGAGTAGGGCACGCTGCAACCAATCGTTCAACTTTTCTCAGTTCGCCGGTCATAGAGAATTGTTTAGTGACCGGCTTCAGGTCCTCGATTTCGGGGTTAGGGAATCGTTATGCAAGAGGGGATAGATACTCAGACATATCATACCCCAATGGGACCCGCATATCATTTTCTCTGACTTGGCACGAGCCATGACAACCGCTCAATTCAATGGCTCTCCTGCGGCGAGCGATCATCGCACTGCCGACCTGCTCCTGCGCGTAAGCTGTATTTTCAGCAGTCGATACACATCTCACATCCGAAATTTTCTCATCTTCTTGACGGCAGAATTTTCTCGAACCCCCAAATCGAGAATCAGAGATGCCGAAGCGGATGCCGGAATCGATGCATTCCTCCACGTGAAATGTGGCATCTACTTTCATTGTGACGGAGCGGCTTCGGAGAGAGCCAGGGTTGTTGACGAATATGCTCCGAGCCAATTTCTCTTGGTTCCAACCTCCACTCAACCAAGAAGCTTCGGCGCAGCAAACACCTGCCTTCGGATTCAGGTGGGATTCGGGGAACTTTATAAATAACTGTCGTGTCCGTGCTTCTGCTGCGCCCAGAGATGATCATTATGTGTCGGACAATTATTTTTAGGATCAGTATTACCGGATATTGAAAGTTTCAGAGTGCCGGACTGGTTGCCGAGGTTCGAAGTTTCGGCATCCCTTGAACTTCGGCGACACAGCCGTTTGGGGCTTACCAAATATTTGTAGCTGGGCGATTCATCAAGAATCTCCCGTGGGCACTTGAACGTGCCATATCGCGTGTTATCGAATCATCCAAAATGACATACCTACTACAGAACCCCAGATATTCGCGCTAAACCGTCCGGAGCATCATAGTGATTCGAACCTCGGTCCCCCCCGGCTGCTTCTGTAGTTCCTTAGTTCGAGCAGAGTCGCCAAGCTACCTGTCCTCCCACTCATGTGTGCCTCCTTAATCCCGGACTGGATTCGTCGTTCGAATAAGATCACTAGGGTGTTTCCTTATAATCGAAGATCTCGCATGGGCAGGAGAGAAGCTGCACCACCACCGCCTGGTGTGCGGCGTCGGTCTGAGGGGCGAGGAGGAACTGCATCGCCGCACGAACGAGCTCAGAGGATGGCTGTGCATTGGCGCGGGCCAGCCTAGAACACGCTGAAGAAGAAAAGGTTGGTCCTGAGGGGGACCGAGGATGTGTCTAGGTCGTGCCGGTGAGTCGCCGAGTCGTCGAGCTGATGCCTCCCTCGCGCAAGCACGAGAAAGGCTCTATAAGTAGAACAATCAGAACGAAAAGATCAAAGAGAAACTTAGCTCAAGGTTGTTGAGGATTTCGATGTGCGCAGGAGCTCAGAGTCAA